>JASSUY010040450.1:0-16411 GCA_032466535.1 Forpus xanthops | reverse complement strand
TACCTGTGGGAGTTGCATTCTTTTGATTCTCCTTCCCATTTCCCCGGGACTGGGAAAAAAAGAGGGGGGAGTGCGCAGAACTGTTTGAGGGGCCTCAAACTACGACAAACCTGAATTACAGAAATTAAAATCTTTAAAACTGTGATATCTTTGCAGCAACTTCCTGAATTTTGTTGTGAAGAGAACTTCACAACAGAGTGCTTCTAGGCTTTGTAAACACAGAGGAATTTGCGGAGAGTGTGAGGGTCAAAGACGTCTTGGCTAAGGTGATTGGGAACTGGGTAAGTTCATGATTATTATGGAAAATATGGGGGAAGAGAAATAAAGTAATGATGCTGAAGTTCACTATAGCATCCTTCAGTGTATCCAGAGTCCAGGTCTTATCACAATAAAGTCTGAAGGAATAAAGCAGTGAAGCAAATTCACACAACCAAAAATCCAAAGTTATGCAGAGAAATAATAGGACGTGCAATAAAACCCAAGTTGCACATTCATGAGCTTTTTCTTCATTGATCTCTAACAGAAAAAGAAGAAAGTATGTAGAATGTGAGATTGGGCATAGTACATTATAATAAATATAAAAATGTATACGTGGGCAGAATTAGTAGAATACAAGATAAAATCAGAAACGACTAGTAAGGAATAGCAAGATAAAAGAAGTAACTCTCTATATATATAAGTATTAAGAGAAGGAACAAAGAAAACAGTATTTTTCAATTGAGCAGATAGGAAAAGCAGCAGTAAATTGCTCTGTAAAATCTTATTTTTTTTTTTTTTCCAAATAAAATTAAGGTCTCTTCTAGCCCTTTTTTTTTTTTTCTGATTTTCTATCCGTCTTCCATTGTTGTAAATCTATGTAGCTGACAATGTAAAGAGGTGTTATGGGTTTATCAGTAGCAGTCATTTTTCTTCTCCTTAGTAGATGTTGCAGTGCTGTGGTTTTGACTTTCAGCTTAGGAACAGCACTGACAACACCAGTGGTTTTAGCTATAGCTTAGAATGTTTAGGCTGGCCAAGTGCCAGAGACTTGGAAGGGTGTAGGGGGGGCACTGCTTGGTCAGGCTGGGTATCAGTGGTGAGCAACTGTATTCTTTCCTTGTATTTCCCTTGTCATTATTATTATTGGTGGTAGCAGTAGTGATTTATGTTATACTTTAGTTACTAAACTGTTCTTATCTCAACCTGTGGGAGTTGCATTCTTTTGATTCTCCTTCCCATCCCTCCAGGACTGGGGGAAGAAAGAGGGGGGAGTGAGTGAGCAAAACTGCTTGAGGGCCTTAAACCACAACAAGGGGCTTTGCAAAAACTGTACCTATATAGTATGAAGTAGTACAGTATAAGTATGAAATGTGATTTCTCAAACACCATATACAGTTGATTCTCAAGTACAAAATTCAAATAAAAATTAAAAGGATACATCAAATGGATGAGGTGTTTTACCTTTACTAAATGAAAGTAATGGTGTTCTTTGTTAGTGGTATTTTAGAGTATACTGTATAAATCAAATGGTCAAGTAGAAACAGAAAGCTTCTCCATACAAGATGATGTCAACAAAACAGGACAAAGTTAATAAAGAGCATCTTACTTATTCTTCCCTTTTCATTACTAATAGAACAAGTAACTTCTTCCTTTTCTAATTTCACAGTTTATTATTCAGAAATGAGACCTATTATAGTTAATATATGTTGTAATTCATCTTTGTCATTTAATTAAGCATTTGGTCTATGAATTTAATTGGACTTACACATAAGAAAAGCATAACTTAGGTGTAATTGCATTATGAACTCTGTACCTTCTTCAAATTTCCTGTCAACGTACTGTAACAAATGCTTAGGATATCAAAACCAGCATGTATTGGATAGTGATGTTCTACAGATTTTCTAGAAATAAAGAAATATAAATGGAAGTGAAGGATACATAATTTAGTCTTGCAAATGTAAAGTCTATGTTAACGTTGGACAGATATTCTAAGGGATAAAATACAAACCAAATATTTTTGTTTGCTTATATGTAGTAATATGAGTGGAATGCTTGTAAACTGTAAGAGCTCTTTCACTAACTGGCACAGTAATATTACTGCTTACATTCTTCTTATTCTTTACATGCAATTTTCAAACTTGACCAATTTTTCAAAGTAGTCAGAAAACTCCACTAAAATTTAAAGGCATTTTAATTGTCTATATATGACTTGCTGATGGGTGAACTATTTGGTTTGAATTTTAAACATCCAGCTTCAAAGAACTGTGGTGATCTATGAAAATAAAAAAAAATTATTAATGGTCCATGAAACTTTACTTCTAGGTGCCTGAGAATGCTGTTCTTTAATGGAAAGCAAAGATGTATTTGATATAACTACTTTGGCTGACTTTTTTGATAGAAGCCAAAACCAAACACTTGCATGGCATGTTAGTGACTACCTCATCAATACAGCATCTGTTACTTTAATTAAATGACACATGCTCATACTGTCATTTTCTTCAAGTTATAGTAAGACCTTCAGAGAATCACAGAATGGTTGAGGTTGGAAGGGAACTCTGGATGTCATCCGATCTAAAACCTCTGCTACAGCAGGGCCACCTACAGCTCTGCTGAAGGACTATGTCCAAAGGGCTTTTCAGTGTCTCCAAGGAGGGAGACTGAGGACTCTGTACTTTGTCACCCTCATGGTAAAAAAAGTGTTTCCTGATGTTCAAAGGGAAATTCCTGTGTTTCAGTTTGGGCCCGTTGCCTCTGGTCCTGGCACTGACCATCAAAGAAGAGAGGCTCTGGCCTATTTGCACCCTCCTTCCAGGTATTTCTAGGCACCACCTAGAGACTTCCCTTCTGCAGACTGAACAATACCAACTCTCAGCCTTTCCTCATAGAAGAGATGGCCCAAACTTCAGTGTCTTCCTGGCACTTTGTAGACATCTGTCCAGTCTGCCCATGTCTCTTGTACTAAGGAGCCCAAACCTGGGCACATTAGTTCAGCTGTGTCCTCACCAGTGCTGAGGGTAGGGATCTCCTCCCTCTACCTGCCAGCAATGCTTTGCTTGATGCAGCCCAGGATACCACCGGTCTCCTTTGTGGTAAGGACCCATTTGCTGCCTCGTACTCAACCCTGTGTCCACCAAGGCCACTAGGTCCTTTTCTACTGAGCTACTTTCCAACTGGATGCTCCTCAGCTTATGGGGCAGTGGTACCTTAACTAAAATTCTTACATTTCTCAGGTCTTCAGAGAATTCAGTAAAAACATGCAGATAGACATAAAAGCTTAATCCTAGGGTAAACACATGTGAGTCCCTTCTGCACAATGTATTCCGGCATAATTGTTTCTGGGTGTTTCAGGGTTCTGCTTTTTCCTCCTGGTAGCCAGTCATCAGCTGGAAATCAAGTGATAAAGTCTGAAATCTGATCAGTCTCCTTTATCCTTTCTCCTGTGTTTCTCTTTTATTTCACTTTAATCAGCCTATTTAGTGACCTGAAGTGAGGAGAAAGTATCCCAAAGAGCTTCAGAAGGCATAGCTTGAGGAAGGCAAAAACAATAAAGTACTGGAACTTGTGCGATAGCACTGAATATAAGACTGGGACATTAGAAGATTGCTAAATTTGAGGTTTGCATGATGTGGTTGGTGAACTGGAGTAAAAGTGAGTTCAGTGTCTTAACTATTCTATGATTCTATTTATTTTGCATGTTACTGCTGTATTGTTTCTCTATGTTTGTATACGTGTACACATACACAAGTCTGGTATGATATATGCTAATATAGGTTTGCTGTGACTGAATGAGCAAAAAATATCTGTTAGGTGGCTTCAGAAGTTACTAGTCCTGCAGCTGGAAGCCCATGTACCAACCAGAAAAATTAGCAGCATGTAAAGAAATTCACACTTTAATATGAAAAATTGTGTTTTGTTGAAGACTTTGGTCCACTGAAGTTATTGCCAGGTCTAACAATCAATTTTTTTCTGAAAGCACTCTCCACATGTGCTCATGTGGCTTTAAAAGTAAACTAATAGCATGTGAATACCCTTCAGTATCTCTGTCAGATGCTAATGAGCTCACAGATAGGAAATGTGAGGCAAGGAGTGAGTAGGTAATATATCTGAATTACCGATAGCCTGTGGAAAAAGGCATTGAACCCAGGCTTCACTTTCTTCTGCAAGTAACGCCCTGTAGGTTTTGCTTCTGTATTACAAATTGGTGTTTGCAGCAAAGTGGTGAGTTGAAAGATACACTCATTATGGAAAAATAATGGAACTGGATTAAAGCTACTGAAATTTTTCCATACAGTGCCATTCTGAAGATGTCTAATCTTTCAAGTGGTATCTCTTAGGCTGATCTTGATGAAATTTCAGGCTTTGCTATAAACCAAAAAAGGAAATTGCCATTAAAAACCACTAGTCTCCTGAATGAATATTGCCATGCTTATACAAAAAAATAAATTCCTCACCATTAATTTAAAATAACAATGATGGTAGACATTTAAAATCTCGTTCTTTATCTGTTTGCATTGGGTTTTTTGGTTTATGTGTTTGCTATTTGAACTACATGTGGTATTTTTCTAGTCCTTGGTGTTTTATTTTCCCTGGTTATGAAATATTTGGATATTTTACTTTGATGATAGGTTCACTTGGCTCACTGACTTAAACAGTCTCCATTCTGTCTCTCCTGTCACAGCAGAGGTTGTGATTTATCTGGTTTTATATCTGTAAAGATGCAGCCTTAACTAAGTGGTTTCTTGCATAATCAGATGGGCTTGGAGTTCACCGTATGTAATCGTGCGCTGTGTATCTCAATTAATCTTGCAGGCTGTGGCTAATCACATCCACACCAGGCAGGCTCACATATCTCACCAAGCTGGATTATTAAAATCCATATTTCACGTTAACAGCCATGTGTGTGAGATTAGTTTCTAAGTAGTAATGCACCTGCCATAAACAGCTCATATCTAGTATCTTCTGAAATACTGCTGCTGTCAAAGATGAAAAAGCATGCTGTGCATTCAAAACTAGTTTACATTTCTTTTTATGGGCAAGTCCTTTTTCTTTGTTCTGATATACCTGAAAATCTGTAGAGCACAGAATGTATTGAAGACAGAACCTGGCAAATGACATATTTGGGAAGGATTGGTAAAAGAATATGATGGTATTAAATTTATTCATTTTTCATCATTTCAAGTGAAAGCTTAAATGAGAAAATCTGTAGGAATTTAGGTTCATAATATTAGTCATACATTAAGGACTAAATTATGTTTTACAATGAAACTTCTTCAATCTGGAGTAACTCCAGTAAGCTCAGGTGGCCTAGAAATTGCCTTAGTATTGTCATTTTACTAATTACATCCTAGGATAAAACACTTTCCATCCGATCCAGACACTGAATCCCAGAGTTTCAAGTTTCTTGAGTCTATAAAGGCAACTGATACTATACTTCATGCCTCTTATATTGAAAAGGCAGAATTTCTGTTCAACTCCCTGTAGGCCTCAATACAATTTCAGCACTAATGCTTAGGATTTGCAGTAAAGACCAAGCAGAGTGTTTTTTTCTCAGAACCTTGCTTAAAAGATGTCTTTGGTTTAGTGGGCCAGCAACAGCGATAAAACTGTACAGCTACAGGCAGATAGGCTTTGCATAGAAATCCTTAATCCTGATGCTTTACTTAAAGGAACTACAAGAGAGTAGCATTTTTATTATTTTCCTAATGTGCTGCTCCTTAATCTAACTCCCTGTGGGGGTGTGTCAGGGTCTGTCTGCATATAGACAACCAGCATTTGTCTCAGAGCTGTTTGGTTGAGGCAGCTCTGGTTGATTGGTGGGATTGATGAGCACAGTGCCTGCCCTTTCACAACTTTCCAGACTTTCTGTTGGGTGGATGCCTGAAGAGTCCCTGTTAGGTGCTCATAGCTTCTTGGCAGATGAAACTGCTGTTCTGGTGATTTGCAGCCTGATTGCTCCATACTTTCTGATGGGAAAAACTTCTGTTTTAGAGCAGCTACATTTCAGTGACACCTTTGTTGATCTTCCATTGTTGGCTTGGGGGTCTTGGAATTTGGGTGCACAGAGGAAGTAGAGAGGCAGTGGAGGAGGAGAAGAGATAGATGCTCCAAGTGTAATCTGGAGTGTTAAGGACCCTAAAGTAAAAACAGACCTTTATATAAAAGATACAGGATGTATAAATGGACTTTACAGAACATTTTATTTATGCTCTATTTCCCTTTAAAGATCTTTCTCATTCAAATATATATGCGGGGTGACAGAAAACGTAGTCAGAATGCTTCTGTTTTCAGAACTTCCAGTTGTCCTTCAGGTCTATGAGTTACTCAGTAGTTATGTTAAAGTAAACTTTGTTTCAGGGTTTAAAATTATAGGGATAAAAATGAGATTATTTCAGGAGTGCAGAAAAGCAAATGCTTGTTTAAAAATTTAGTGCCAGTCAATGATTATGTGTATATTCAGCAGCATAATTTCAAGGGTACAGTTTAAATATACAGAAATGATGGACATAAAAAAAATCTACTGGGAAATGACACTTGCTTATGCATTACATATGCCCTAGTAGAAAAAGCAGTGGATTGTGCTGTAGATTGCAAATGCAACTGACACAGTTTTGAAGTTGCAGTTTGCAATGTGCACTAAATTATGCATAACAGTAGTGGTCTGGTTTTAAATTTTCCTAAACACTGTTTTATCTTTATATTACAAGTCCATCACAATTTGAGGGAGCTGTTAGGATTTATTGCTGCTTATCTTTTGCAAACCTTTCTATGAGAGATATCCCATTATTGGTCACAAATTGCTGCTAATGTTTCAAAGTATATCACAGAAAGAGGCAAAATGCATTGAGACAAATCATGTACCTTACAGCTGGATAACTGCTGAACACCCTCCAGAGACACACAAACAAGAATAAGAAATATGCTGTAAGTCCTGAGGTCAAATGCTTTACCTAAGAAGTACATTAATCCCCTAGAGAAGTGCTGCTTTGAGGGTTTAATTTCTGTTAGGCAATAGAAATAAAGAAAACGAAAATCAGCAAAAGCCATTTAGCCCTATGCATTCACTGACATAAAATATGAGGGAGGGCTATATCATTGTATTTGTCAATAATATAGCAGTTCCTAGGAGCCTGTTGGTTTAGACATTTTACAAATTCAGAACAAATAACTCCTGCAAGGAGTTTATCAGCCGAAGATCCTTAGTCAGCAGAAGAGCCGACTGGCTGCCTGATGTAACAAAGAATGACAACTACAGAAGGTCTTCAGATCTAGTCATAGGTAAGTGAAACCATAACCTTATAATGTTTCTATTCATTACTAAGAAATACAGATTTTTTTGTCCCTCCCATGCAGCTAGACATCCCTCCGCATTTATTCATACTTGATTAAACATCCATAGTTGACTACCTTTTGGTACTTAAAAACTGAAATAATCCATGGTGATGTTAAGAGCTGTCAGGTCCCTGATCAAAGCTGGATTTCAGATTGAGTAGATCACAGCAAAGTAGCAGACCACCCCCAATGAGTTAGGTGCATATGGTGGTATTTCCATAGAGAGATAGACTTACAGTGTGATTAAGCATGCTCTTAACTGTCTTTAATTATGGTGTTTAATTGCACATAAAGGTAATTTTATTTTTTCCTTTAGTACCTTTTGGCTGTTTTCTTATTGAGAACTGACCATGGAAATTCTTCCTGTGGTTTGAGATCACTTTACATGCAGAGCATGATAAATTACATTATTAGTATCAAATCAGTGTTAAACACTGTTGGAAGCAGAGAAAAAAAATGGTTTAAAGTTTTAAATGTTAAGAGTTTTAATTATTAAAGGAGTTTTCATACAGTGACTGCCTTAATTTGTATGAAAATTATGAAGACTTGTAGCACTTGCTTCAATTTATTGCACTCATTTGCTTCAAATTACATATAAGGCTGCTTAACCAAACTAAGTAATCTGCAGAACAATTACAATTATAAATATATTCTATTTAATTGTCAAGCAAGCAGAGTCATACATAAGAGTGTTACTATTGCCTGTGAAAAATCTTTGGAATAAAAGGGATCAATTTAAAGACTGCTTCTTCAGCAGGAAAAATGTTTTTACCAACAGTATCCTCTGAATGCCTTATAAACCACTTTCAGGTAACAGTTTTATCTTGCACTTTCAATGTGTAGTAGTTTCAATGTAGTTTTACCTTGGACTTTCAATATAGAAATACTTGACTTTAGCTGGAGATAAAGGAAAGAGGATTTGATGTACTAAAGGATCCTGAAGGTTTGCAACAAGCAAGCAGAAGAATTGTAGTTTTAGTCCCCCAAACCACCTACAGCATGCTGAGAAACTACTACTCGGATTGCATAGAAAAATAGCCTGTACACTTCCCATCATCAGGGAGCTTGAAGAGAGAAAATAGAAGTGCTAAATTTTGCTCTTAAACTGTTAAATTCTTATGAAGAACATTGTGTGAATGTGAGAAAACACAAATAATTTCAGAATTCCTTGAATAAGTGAGAAACTGAGCTACATGAAAAAAATCTTTGTATTGAACCTAATATTGAAAAGAATCTGGACTCCTGCATTTCCACATAAATCCCGTTATCATCAAACTCTCCTGTATTTGCTCCTCTACCCGAAGAACTCTTAATTAATAAGCTATAGAAATTTGACCAGAAAACCTGAGGGTGCCGTTCCTGAGAACACTATGAGCCTCCTGTTCAGACTGACTCGCCAAATAGAAGGATCCATTTACAGACTGGAAACTGAATGAGTAAGTCAAGAAATTTGAAGCTATTCATCTTATTCACAGGTAGCTTTGGTTTCTCTTCAACCCCAAAATACTGCCTGCCTAAGATTCTTTATATAAGCATTCCACTAGCTCTGTGCTTTTCTTTACATCACTGCATAATAGAAGGCATTGCAGTATTTTCTGCAGCCGTGTTATCTGTTGTCCTTTCCATGTCAGCCTGCTAACCACTAACACTGTTTAAAAAGCTGAGTGCACAGAACGCACACCTGCATCATTCCCACTGTTGATCTGCCCTGCCAGTTGTTCTCCTGTCCTGGGATTAAAATATCCAATGCTAAGTTATTTTAATAAAAGCTGAAGTGACAAAGATTGCACCTGCATTTCTGTTCACTCCACCTGGTACTCTGCTGTCTTTTCTCACTGCAGTAGCAAAACTTGTGTGACCACTACTAGTGAAAGTACTGTCTGCTACATACAGCTTTAAATGTTTTCCTTTAGGTGAGGATTAAAAAAAGGGAGTATTTAAAAGCAGTGAATCTAGTTTTTATAAGTTATTGTAGACTTGATCTTCCTCTTTCAAATCATAAAAGAATTGCCTACTGATCTCAGCGAGGGTCAACTTTGGACATGCCAGCAGAAATAACAGACTATTTTTTAAAATACTCCAACACTCTTAATCGATATGATGATTATTTTTTTTTAAAAAGGATGGAATAACTGCTTAAGGAATATCAATATGTAATTTCCTCAGTATATCTAAATGGATGTGAGCGGTGAGCAGGTATGGTACTAACCTAGCGAAAAGTATTAGTTATGCTGCAAACAATAGAGAGGTAAGTATCATCCCCAAATCACAGAATCAGTCAGTCTGAAAGATATCTCAAGAGGTCTCCAGACCAACCTCCTGCTCGCAGGAGGGTCAGCTATAGAGGCAAACCAGGTTACTCGGGACATTTTATCTGGTCAAGTCTTGATAGCTTCCTGGGGCTGAGACTGCACAGTATTTTATGGCATCTTGTGTTACTGCTGAACCTTTCTCACTGGGAGAAAAATTCTCCCTGTATCCAGTTGGAACTTATGTGTTAACCAGTTTATGTCCACTGTCCCACCCAGCAGCACTGTGAAAATCCTGGCTCCATCTCCTCAAGGACCTCCCACAGGCACTGGAGCTGGTGTTATTTCTCCCCAAAGCTTCCTCTGCTCCAGGCTGCAGAAGCCCAGTTGGTTGCAGTCTTTCTTTTAGTGGAGGAGCAGGAGCTGGACACTGTCTAAATGAGTTCTTGCAACTGCCAAGTAGAGGGGTAAACCACTTCCCTGGATCTTTTGGCTTTGTCCTTTTCCTACAGCCCATGGTGCTTTTGGCCTCTTCCAGCCTGTAGGTCTGCAGCAGCAGCTTTTGTAATCAAATTGTATCACTGGGAATTAAAGAAAAAATTCAAAACCTGAGTATTTTTTGTATTTGTAAGAGCTAACAAGTTAAAATTATAGGCTAATAGGACAGTTGTAATTTTTTAATCCATTAATGCAATCTGATTTTGTAACAAGTGTGATAAATATATGATTCTTCTGTTTCTGAAGCAGCTGTAAACTCAGACCATTCTTCTAACACCATTAAACATAAATGTTAGTCCTGCAATTATGCACACTGATGAGCAAGAGAACCTGCAGACACATGTCTCAGTTTAATATGTGATTGTTAAGTCATGTAAAGATGTGTGTGTGTATTAGATCTACTATGATCTGAATGTGTTAGATATGCATGAATAATACATTAAATTCAGGAAGCTTTAGTAGAACAGTATGCGCAGAGATGTCCATTTACATGCCAGTTTCTGCTAAGAGAAGCTGAATGAAACAAAGTCATGATCTTTTCTCTCTTTAACATTGCCACTCAGAACAGTATTGTTCTCTAAATTGGGCTTTGAATTTTGCACATCTGATAAATAAGCCATTCCAGAATGGTGCATCAGTAGGTTACAAGTGGCCTGTGATTCAGTGGCACCTCTCAAGACACTAAAACTGTCTCTAAGTGTACAATAGCTGTTTTGTTAAAGGCTATACTTAGGAGGGATTGCAGTTTCACTTAACTAAAGGACAGCTGATGTCTTCACTGGCAGCATTATATGTTTTAAAAATAGATTCACTTGCTTTCTGGCTTTTTTTTTTTTTTTTATGTACTTTTTTTTCCAATCATACTTTTGAAAATTTTGCTCATACAGTACTCTGTTCCTCCATGTTAAGGAATGTTACACATGTCTGCGGTCACTGTCAGCTCTGGAGCTGGGGGGATTCCACCTGCCTGACCACTGTAGTCCATCCCATGGCAATGGACACGGCTGGTACCTTCCCCTTTGCAGTACAACCAGTAGCAAGGCTGAAGGTGTACCACAGAGAAACACACACACAAAGAGACAGAACATGCAGAGGGTGCTGACATGGAGATGAGGAAGAATCCTCCTTGTCACCTGCTGGTCCAGCTTAGGGCTTGCTAGCAAACAGATCCTCATGTCCCTCTTCTATACCCATTTTTATCAGCTCTAAAATCTAGGTGACCTACTCCAAAGCTGTGCCTGGAACTTCTTTGTGGCCCATAAGGTACTAACTGGAGACTTTGGTCTTTGACGTTGTATCTTACTCTGTGTCCTATCAATCACATTTTTGTTTCTGACTGCTCCTTGTTCATTGCTTTCCCCTTTACATATTATGCCTTTCTGCACTGCAGAGGTCCTTGGTTTGGTGACCTTAAACAGATATTCTCAACTTCCACGTATCCTTACATTGTACTTTCCAATGAACACTAAATACATTTTTTGGCTTTATGTATATTACATATACATTAATCAGAGTAGTGTAGAGTAACGTGGCTTATATATTTGGTACTGATGGAGAAATAAGATCTTGTGTGCTTCAAGGAGCTACATTTTGAAAGTGTTATAGTATAGACATTTCTGAACCCACAAAGGCCATTTTTAAATATTTTTTCTATTTATATTTTTCTTGATCTTTCAGGACCTGTCAAAATGATGTAGTATTATATTAGCCTTGCTGTTCCATTTGCTTTAATAAATTTCACATTGCATAGAAAGCTCTTTTTTTGTTTTTTAAAAGAACACAAAGTTTACCGAGAGTATTTTTAACAAGCTGTGCCAACATTACTTTTGTTATTGTTGCTGTTATGTGCATTATGTCAGTTCTTACCATTTTATATTATTATCCTAGTGCTATATTCTCTAGAAACATCAAAATAGTGAGAACATTTTTTTCTCTAAAATGGTCTGATCTGATGGATGCTACTAAAGCAGTTTTGAATCTGATGGAGAGGTTATTTTAGAAGTGGTTTCTTTTATTATCATGGCTAAAAGCATATAACCAGAACTGCATAAACTTGTCACTGTCAAGAATCCCTTTAAGAAATTAAACATAATCTAATGCTAGGTTATAATGAATGAAGATATTTTTTAAAAATATAGTAAACACACACTTAGCTCAGATGCCATTTTTAAACACAATTCATAGGTTTGTTTTTTTTGTTATTTTTTTTTTTAAAGGGACAAAGCCTCATATTTTGCTTCTGATTTCAAAGTTGAATATATTATGTGGGATTTTTACCCATCTTTAGGTTTCTACTTCTATACTAGTCACTTTCAGTTCTGCTCATAGTCTGGGGGAAGAAAGAAAGGCATATTAAGATTAGGATTCATCCACTTTGGTGGAAAATAAATTATGCTGTTCACATGAGATAGATTTATTTTTCTTCATTCGTTATGAAACATCTCTGAATGACTTGCACAGTGTAGGCATCTGCATTTCATTGTGTGAATTCCATCCTACTACTTTTTTCCTGTGGGAGTGATGTGTTGTGAGTTCAAGTGCTTGTAATATTATGAGGGATGCACCGTTTATCTGGAAATGTAGTTTTCTGAATTCAACACTTATCTATAATTCCCACGTTGCAGGTAGCATTTACAGTTCCCTCAAAAGTAAACAGGCATATGAAGATGTATTTGAGGGTGAAATTTTGATCAAAGCAAATGATAATGTAGAACAGTTTGTCACTTCCCCTTTTGGAGTTCTCTAATGGGTTTAAAATTAAAATAGCTAATTAGCTGATTTTCTTTAGTTGATCAACTAATTTTAGCTATGTGTTTTCTGAACATCACTGTAAGAAAGCTTGTGGCATAATCATATTTCAGTCACTTTTTTAATTCTTCCCTGAAACTTTTTCATCATGAAATTTGAGAATTTTGTGTGTTTCTTTGGTATTCGTATAACTGGGACAAGGTTTACCAGTCCCAGATCTGCCATAATGCCATAAGAAACCCCAAGTCTGTCCAGTGTGTATAGTATGCTAGCATTTTCTGATCCTGAAGCATCATATTGCAGTATAAACTGTGGTGTGCCAGCTAGTTGCACTGTTGCAGTAACATGGCCTGAAACAAAAGACTAAATCTGTATTGATTTTTGAATCTTATTGCTATAATTTATACTTATGTATGCAAAACTGTTAACATACTTTATAAATACCAGTACTTGAACTGAATATTTTTATTGCCCAGTTAGTTCATCATAGCTGCTAGCAAAAAGTAAATGAATGAAACTGTAGGATACTGGGCTTTTTTTGCCCCATTTGGTGTTTCTAAATGCTTTCTGAACTAGTAATCTAGAGTATACTGTTGTTTGAAGGTGATTAGTTTGAAGGTGAAATCTGGGACATATGTACATAACTGGGAAGAAGACTGAAATGAAGATTTTTTTCAGGAGAAAAATACTTTTAGAAAAGTGGCAATATGCCGGCTTTGCTGATAATGGTTGGTAATTAACTTCAACAGCAGGCTGCACACCTGCTTCAAGAGGTCCAAGGGTGTAAAACATTATTCCCTGATCTCCCAAGATTTTAACTTTAATTTTCCCATGTGGACCCCCAAACTCAGCACCACAGGGACAGATGGCTGAGCATGACTGTAGGTTACCAGCACAGAGTTTTACATTTCCTTTATAAGAAGAAAACTTCCCACTGTGGGATGGGCTATAGGCTGTAAACCATTCTTATACATATAATAATTGCTGGTCAGGCCTTTAAAGACAATACAGTGAAAGTAAGCATACTTCCACAGCAAACCTTACTACAGTTCTTTGATATCTATGTAATATGTACAGTGGGTCATAAACAACATTAAGCCCCTTCCATCTGTGATGTAGACGGATCCTTAACACCTTGTTTAGTGCAGTCGGTGAAGATTTTTGAAGCCAAAAATGGAGAAATAGAAATTTAAGAACTGCTGTATTTATGGTTGAAATCAGAAGATTATTTTTCACTCTGCGTTTAAACTGGTCTCAGCAGAGCCCAAAATACACTAAACTACATTGGTTTGGTTTTGATATTTGATCCAGGAATTAAACATACATTTATTCCCAATGTGGAAGACATTTTATTTATTTTTCCCTAGAGACTAATGGAGGTTAACACATTTTCTTATGAAAAAAATAAAAATTATCACCATGTTGCAAATGATGAGGCCGAAGCAGAGAGGGACTAATGGATTTTCACATCTATAAAATTAACCATAAAACCTAGTCATTATTTCAGTATTTAGTGCTGATCATAGAGTGCATTTAAACACTTTTTTACAGAAACTATTGGTGCTGAAAATTGGAAAAAAAGACATGAAAAATTCTGCAAGGCAAAGCTAGGACACTAAGGACAACGATTTTATATTAGCAGTAGGTAATTCCTGTGAAAAAAACAATACCACTCTAAAGCCTATTGTACTCACTTCTTTATACTTCCTCTGTTAAGTGAAGTTACAGTCTTTTATGCTATTGCTTATCCATACTCAAACAGTTTAACATTATTGAGCTAGGAAAACTAATGAAGGTAGTCTTCAACGTAGTATGAGTAATTTTAGAAACCTTGGGAAAAGTTTGTTTCTGTCATGATTTAAGCCCAGTCAGCAACTCAGCCATGTAGCCCTCACTCACTCTCCTCCCATTTCTTCCCCCCAATTCCAGAGGGATGGGGAAGAGAATCAAAAGAATATAACTCCCACAGGTTAAGATAAGAACAGCCCAGTAAATGAGGTATAAGACAAACCACTACTACTGCTACCAATAATAATAATGATAAGGGAAATAACAAGGAAAGAGAATACAACTGCTCACCATCCACTGACTTATAACCCAGCCCTACCTGAGAAGTGATCTCAGCAAGTTACCTTCCAGGTAACTGCCCCCAGTTTATATAGTGCATATGACGTGCTGTGGTATGAAATACTTCTTTGTCTAGTTTGGGTCAGGCGTCCTGTCTCTACTTCCTCCAGGCTTCCCCTCCTCTCATACAGAGCATGAGACTCAGAAAGTCCTTGGTCAGTGTAAAGATTACTGAGCAGCAACTAAAAACATCGGTGTTATCATCACTGTTCCCAGGTCGAAAGTCAAAAACATTGCACTGCACCAGCTACTAAGGAGAAAAATGACTGATACTGCTGAACCCAGGATAGTTACTTACTGGAAAATCTGTGTTTTTTCTTCATTGGTTGTTGTATTAGTACTGGTTTTGCTGTTCATTGAATAGCCACTAAAGTATGGATATTTGGCACTAGTAGTTGCCTCTGGTCTCATTGAGGACAAGCAATATTCAAATAATTGATTATGTAGAAGTGTGTGAGTATTTTGAAGGCCATTTATTCTGCTTCAACTCTAAAATTAGTCTGATAAGGTTTATCCATTTTGCCAAATGTCTAGATTTTGTGGAAAAAAGCGTCCATGCTTGGTTAAGAAAATATATATTTGGAGTTAAGACTCATTTTTACGAAGCAGTTCAGGTTACTGTGTCTTTGTAAATCAGAAATGTTATTTCATGCATATCAGTAAGAGACTGCAGCACATAGTGATGCTAATTTAATATGACATGGGTATTTGAATTATTCAATATACTACTTCCTTATTCAATAAAAAATTATTATAAGCATAATTTTAAAGAATCAACCCCTTCTACGCAGACATACTTGAAATTATTAGCTTTAACTATAGAAGGGTATCTGTTGACTTAATAAAATTGTAGAGGGCAGGTTATTGATGCCCCAAAGTACTAGTTATAGGCACCTGAATAAATATTTAATCACTTAAACATGTGGTTGCTTTTACTTCCACCAAAATACAAAATTACTGCTTTTGTTTTGCAGTTGGAAGTAGTTGAAAAAAATGCATGAAGTAATACAGCTGAGTCTCTTATACTGTATGAGTTCAGGTGTAGTGACATTCTCAGTCCTCTTGTCCAGTGTCTTTTATTAACACTAAAAATAGGTTGATAGGTTGGTTACTCATGAAGAGATCTTCTGAAGGGATTCAGGGAGCATGCAGTTCCTGAACTGCATTCCTCCAGAAATTTCTACACTATTCATCACTGAACCACACCTCAGAGCAGAAAAAGCACTTATTCCTCGCAAGCAGAGATATAATGAGATGTTCTCTTTTAGAGATTAATTTTGCCTACATGTAACCTAACTCACAAATAAAAGTAAGAGTAAGCTTCTTGTGCAATACTGCATTCTTGAAAATGTTCATGGATCTCTAGGTTCCAATCATAATAAAATGATAGGAAACAATCTATCTAATCATAGAATCATAGAATAGTTAGGGTTGGAAAGGACCTCAAGATCATCTAGTTCTAAACCCCCTGCCATGGGCAG
>JASSUY010040445.1:0-13055 GCA_032466535.1 Forpus xanthops | reverse complement strand
ATACAGATGGAAGATCGGTTTATGGCATCCAATCCTTCAAAAGCTTCCTATGAACCAATTACAACCACATTAAAGAGAAAACAGGAGGAAGTATCTGCTGTGATTATTCAGCGTGCATACAGGCATTACCTTTTAAGGCAAAAAGTTAAAAAGGTGTCTAGTATATATAACAGAAACAAAAACAAAGAAGGAGATGGACCAGTTATAAAAGAGATAATTATTGATAAACTAAATGGGAACTCCACTCCAGAAAAGACGGATGAGAGTTCCTCTACAACTTCCCCACCTTCTTATGACAGTGTAACAAAGCCTGAGAAAGAAAAATATGAAAAAGATAAAGCAGAAAAGAACTACAAAGGTAAAGATGTCAGGGAACATAAAAAATAAAGATCTAAGAATTCTGCTTGTTGGACAACTTGTTTACAGTCTGAGAACAAAGTATCAACTGGACTCCTGCAGGAGATTTATGCCAAACGGACAGTTTTTACGCATATATATGTGTGTGCGCGCGTGTGTGTGTGCATATATATACATCATATATATTTTTAAGGTCAGTGCCTATAAGAGAACAGTGAACCTTCATCATCAAACTGTGACTCTGTGAAGCAGGGTAACAAACTTGACAAGAGGTTACTGTTTTCACTACAGCTGACACTGCTAAGAATAAGGGAAAAAGTGGCTCCACATAGAACATGGAGCATGAATTGAGTGAAAAACGATAATTTTTTATTTCAGATTCTGCAAACACACAGAACAGTAATTCTCTTCACTGTTTGCAATGCAACTGCTACATTTGTCAGATTTTTACAAAAAGCAGTATTAGTGTATTTATTATTTTTTAATTCACAAGTTGTTTACTATTACATGTGACTATTTTTGTTGTAGGTTTTATGTTGGGGAAAGAGGTATGAGGACCAGGTGTTCTACTCTCAGATTCTCTATAACGTACAGAGGAAAGTGATTTGCATAGCCAAGCTGCATTTATCAATCATGCATAAATGAAAGTATGACATTGCACAATGCTAAAGATTTTAAGAACTTCCAAGTTTCAGGGTTGCTCTTAAACTTGAGTTGTTCTAACTACTTGTATGACTGCATCCAGATTAATGTGCCTGGAAAGTCTCCCCTAATTTACAGGAATCTGCAATGACTTATTTTTATGCAAATCATTAAAGATGCACAAGTTCTTGGTTCTGTTAAAAAATATTGTGTGGTTTCTGCACTGGAAAAACAGCTTTGCCAACATATACTTGAGAGTTCTTTTTTTTTTTTAACAGCTTGATTTTTTTCCTGGATTGCACTTGAGTTACTGCCTTCTCTCATTACAGCTGACATCCAGTGAATCAATAACATCCTTTTCCATGTAAATATTAATGGTATACTGTTGTGCATATTTGAGCATAGAATTAAATGGCTTTGCCACATTGAATTGCATCAGATATGTACCACAGTATGGGTAATTTGCAAGAGCTCAAAGGGACACGATTTCTTCTGTGTCATTATAGTTAGCTTGGAGAGTATTGCTGATGCATGTCAATGGTTTTGCTGCTGTATCTCGCTCCTTCCACTGTTGACAGTCTCCACTATAGGAAGCCATGTGTCAGTGGTGAAGTGAATCAAATTGTCCAAGCAGACCTCATTCTTTCAAATCATTAAGCAATAGTTTGCAGCTATTTATGGGCTTCTTTAGTTTTGCATTTTAAAATTGAAGTGGCTACTATATGGTGTAGAATCAGACTGTACAGGCCGTACTGCAAACTGTTTAACCTGTTGAAAACATGGTAAGCATATATAAATAATGTAAAGAAATACCACTGGCAACAGTTTTGTATATAAGAAAAGTGTCTTCAAGTTTAGATCACTGTTTCTTATATTTCTTTCCTCATTCACTTGACTTTTTAACCACGGTTATTTCAAACTGGCATCATCACGCTATGAGAAAAAAAATTGAGTATTTGTAGACTATCTTGTTTTAATATTATATTTGAAAATATTTCAATGTGAAGTACATTGTGTAAATCTGGAACCCAGCTTGTTTCCAAATAGTTATATCTGGTAACAGGACATAGCAAGGAAAGTATTAGAGGAATGTGCAAATTTCTAGTGCTTTTTGAATCAGAAGTTCCAAGATAGGCTCATTGTTCATGAAATCTTTGCTATCTTGCAGTGTCTGTTTACATAGCCTATTCTAATTCCTTTTGAATCATGCTGCACTAGACTTGTAAAACTAGGATCCACAATGTCTCCCAAGAACAAAATTTCACATTTGTATAATTAAAGACATCAGGACATTTTGTGTTTCATACACAAGCTAACATTAAATGTAGAATCTTTCTTTTATAAATGTTTTTGACTTGTAATGTGTTGGTGAAATGCATGCAGGAAATTGCTATTACCATAAACAACATAAACAATATTACAAATGAACCAAAAAAAATAAAGATTTCATTTTTTTATTGCTTGGTTTAGGTTTTTTTTCTTTTCTTCTTTGTCCTTCTCTTGGTGAAAGCAAGATAAAAACTGGCTTTGGTACAAATAAAGAATGTTCTCTTTATCACTAGAACCAAATATGTTATTCTTCACAATTTTTATGTAAAACAAAAAATCTGATAATTTTGACCCCATCGCATTGATTTAGACTTCTTTGCCACCAGCATGCCATCTGGGGATAACCTACGCATGCTGCCCCAGCAGCTTTTCTGTCAGCCCTCAAGAGCCTTTCTGAATCTTAAAGGCAGTGCTTGTTAACTAAGGTATTGTTTTAGTTTGCCACATTGCTGCTATCAAAGCTGCTCACACTTTATGAGTCTTAAATATGCAAACAAACTCTCCAACAGAGTTCCTCTGTTAGGTCCTCTATAACATTTAACCAAAGGCCTCATCGCAAAGGGATGAAAATTAGATTTAATTGTACCATGATACTTTTTATTCCAGCAGTTCTCAAAAGTAATAAGTACCATTTCACTTGATCTCCCAATAAAAGGTCTGCACTGAAACTCAGCTGTGTTAAGTAGTGTCCATAGTCATAATGCCCAGATGCTATACCGTAACTTTTGACTCATAACTGTTTTTTTGACCCTATAACTTTTGACTTCATGCTGTTCAAGGACAGAAAGGTGTAGTACATTGAAACACATTATCAGATTTAAAATAACATAGTTTTAAATTAGCAATAAGTATATTCCTGAAGTTAGCTTACTGCCATATTTTCAGCATTTTCATCGTCTCTGGATATTATGCTGTATAATCCATACTTTTGTTAAATATTTAATCTATTAAGATCTCTGATACGATAAGCATCAACAATCACTGCAGCTGTGTCTCCGAGTTGGTACACTATGAAAAAGGAAACCCGTATTTGCTCACATGAATGGTTTTACCTACATCAGAAAAATGGCTTACCAAGAACGCGTGGAATTATTCTAGCCTGCTCATATGATTAGTTCCTGGACCTGGTCCCTGGCCTTGTAAGAATACAGGGTTAAAGCTCAAGACACTGTCCTCCACAGATATTCGTAAAAGTACCTGGCCTCTAGGCTGAAATTAGAGAATCATCTAATCACATTCTGTTAATGTCAATATGAAAAACTTTGAGATAAAAGTTACGTGCATTATTTATTCCAACGCTCTTCTAACTACCTTATTTAATCTCATAAATAATTCAATTTACTTCCAGAGACTTTTAGAGCTCTTCTGCTTCTTTGGTCCCTGACTTCACAATTAGCAGTTCCATTTTACTCATACCTTTTCGTATTACTGTTCAAAAAAATCACCTGAATTTTGCAGAACTTCTGCTCTGTGAACATGCTGGCCAGTGTTCTGATGAAGAATGACAGTTCATCATTGATTTTCAGAAACGTGGAGTCTCTTACAGTACTCTGTAGGATTACTGTACCGGACTTATTACCAAGAACTGTATGCAGGAAAACATGGACACTGCTTTTGACCTGGACCAGCAGGAACAGCTGAGGGTCTTGGTTTAACCTGGATTATAAACAGGCTCACTGCTTTGAGGGCATGTCTTTCCTTTTAATTACTCTTTGCTGCTTTCATGAACTTCTTACCTTCTACCTATTCTTTTTCCACATAAATATATCAGTAGGGGTTTTATCATTTGAATAGTTTTATAATTTAAATGTCACATTACATACTCCTATGCTTCCAGACCATTTGTATAGAAATGCTATCTGAAAGAACTTCCTCCATGCTACTTGCTAAACCAGTAGTGATGGCTACCCCACTCAAGTGTGGTTATATATTCCACACTAACACTACCATTGTGTGTGTAGTCCCTTCTCCACAGTTTCCAGTCAAAGGAATATCCCTTATTGGCTCCTAAATTCCTCATGACTTAATCCTCATGACTGTATTGATCCTGGCAGGGGGGTTGGAACTAGATGATCTTAAGGTCCTTTCCAACCCAAACTATTCTATGATTCTATGTCCATGAACAGGTGAATTTGCAATGTGTCCAAACAAAATGCTTTCTTCTCTGTATTAAACCTCTTATCTGCCATGTATTGCCATAATGAGAGTATTAGTAATGCTGACAGTAGAGCTAGGTCACTCTCATAGTATAAATTCATTATTTGCTACTTTTATTTAACGAGTTTTTAAATAAAATTTCCACATGGATGCCCAGAAATGAGACATATATCCCGTTCAGTACATTGCAAATTAATTCACAAGGCAGCACAGCTTAATGTGTTCCCAAGCAAGTGTTCCCAGAAGTCCTAGTGCCTCATATGAGCTCATGCAGCAGTACTAACATGTGCGCACTCATAAAAGAGTAATGAACCTGCAGAATTAAATGAAGCTAGTTCAGCACTGAAGTAATATTAACAAAGGAAAGAAGCTCAGAATATGATATCAAAACCAAACAAAAACATAAAAAAACCCAACTAAAACCCCAAATCAGAACCCCACCCAAAAAACAGTCACACACACCACCACCCCTACAACACTTCCTACAAAAAAGGAGCAGACTGGCCACAGTTGCAATAAACAGGACTGCCATTATGACAAGATCCCCAGCAGTCAAACGTATTTACTGGGAAACTCATTAATCCATTACAGGAAACTTCAAGTACTCAGCACTTCTTAGCCAATATTAATTTTTTTATTAAGAAAAAGAAATCATTTAGACAGTACAGTTATGAGAGGAATTAATAACATCAAGAAAGCCCTCACTTGGGGTTCATCTCCAGTATATGGCTTGCATGGTACATTATTATTATTGCCATAAGAACTGTTACCACTGAATATTGTTATATTAAAGAGCTTAATTCTCCTGAAGTGCCATTTGTTGTGATTTTTTCATGTTAATCTTTTTAATTCTCCATCTAGGTAGATAAGTTTAAATAAACATAAAGAAATCTGAGCAGGAAAAAAAAAACAAAAAAAAAACAAAACAAAACACTGAAGTAACAACGAAGCCCGACACTTAAAATGTTTTCATTATTTTTATTTGTTGCCTGTTTGAAGAACGCTTGCTTATCCAGGGATAAAAGAGAAATAACACCATGTGACTCAAGCTGAAAACCTCAGAAAAAAATCATTATAAATAGACAAAAGAAATAGTTACCACAGTTCATTACTCATGTGCTGAAATTACTAAGCTAGTTACACTGGATGTTTTCAAAAAGATTATGATTAGTTCATGTACAATTTAATAACAAGAAAGGATAAGGTAAAGGGTGACGGTGGAGTGTTGTGATCTGTTTCCACTAAACACCACAGAACAGGGATGTGCTGTCTTTGTAATGCAACACATACTCTCCACAGCTTTACAAATTAAATACTTCACCCCCCTAGATGAAAACATGATGCAACATAAAATAAATTGTACAGCAGTAGCCTAGGTAGACTGAAGCATGTTACCATCTCCTAGAAGACGAATCACATGCATCTCTGCAGCAAGCGCTATGTTTGATGCGTATAAGAAAAGACATATCATGAACAATTTATAGCAGTAAAGCAGGCACCATTCCCAAACATTCTACACTTCAAGGAGAATTGTTGTATAATAAAAGACATTTAATATTTTTTTCTCATAATACATTAAGGGGTAAGGGGAAAAATGGTATCAGCCCTAAAAGGTATCCTTTATTGTTATAGTAAACACATATTACAAACGCGAAATGCATTTACCCTACAAGGCACTCCTGGATTTTTTTTGTAAGACTGAAGCCTTATGAAAATTTCAGTATCAGAGGGTTATTAACTCTTTATTATAAAACCTGTATAGACTGTACATGGATCACAAACACTATCCCACCAGTCTTCTAACATAGCAGAGCTGGGTTTGCTTTCAGTAGGCATAGCCCCAGGTATGTGATTACAGCAAAGCACCAGCAAAGTACAGTCTTAATGAGTGAAATCGGCCATCCTAAGTCAAAGTGGGTCATGCTGTTTTGTCCTTTGGTCTAATGCAGTGATATCAAACCCATGAAACCAAAAGAAGCAGTTTAACAACATGCCATATAATAGCAGTTATATTCAAAGATAACATACACAGGTTTTTTAATTATGTCATACACACATTGTAAGTGGTTGTACTACGAGTTTCTTTCCCAGAGAACTGAAACTGATTGTCTAAGTTCATGAGTCACAAAACCATACACTTGTTCACATTTTTCTCTCTTGTTGCTATTACAGGGGGATGACAGTGATGGGTCTAATCTTGCAACAACAGAAAGCACAGCTCCAGTATACACTTCAGAGATCCCAGCTCTGATCTAAGGAAGGAAATTGATTGACCCAGAAAAAAAATAACAGCTTTTTGTCTCTGCTGAATACCAAAGGCTTTATCCTACTCTTTCATGCAAATAAGCAGATAAAGATCTGAGAAGCTTGTGAAAGTATGCAACAGGAAAGCTGTACAAATTCTCTCTCTTAATTAAAAACAAACAACAAAACAAAACCAAAGATGTAAGCACAAAAAGTTATAGAAGAAAAAAGAGATGTTAGCTTTAATTGGCATAGTCAGATCCTAACATGTGGGACACATATCACAGGTATCATTCATTTTTTGGATGGGATTTGGCTGCTGCAACTCCAGGCATCAGGGAACAGCACATTCTTTTCAAACTCTGAAAGTGACAGGGAACAAAACTGGCAGAGCATATGCTACTTTCATGAATGCGTGCTGTGTAGAAAGGATGTTACTAACATCTCCCATCTGCACCAGGCACATCCTTAATTCATGTGTTACAGAGTTTGTGCAGAAATGAGGACAAGCAATTATTCTTATTTTACTGTTATCCTCATTTCATAAACCCAGAGTCTATATTTTAAAATGCTTAATTTACATATGTATTTTCAATTACATATTTTGGACAAAATCCTGTAGCTGCTCCATTTAACACAATTTTTTTTCCCCTTTTTTATTTTTCTTTCCTTTCAAAAAATGAGAATAAATTATCTGATTTGTCCAAGCTGTGCAACAGGAAATACAGAAAGGCAGCAGTGGTATTTAATTTACCTTCATCCTCTCCTTGTGCCCTTCAGATTTCTTATATACAGCAGAAGAATTTCAAGAGTTCCAAATGGGGACATAAAGCAACATTCCACTGCTGGCCATACACACAGAAATACATACGAAGTGCAAAGAGCCTTGCCTCCATTGGTACTTGGCTTCTATTTGGCAGCTCTGTAGTGGAATTCCCCATGCTCATGCTCAGACCCAGCATGATTATAGACTTTTTGCATATTCGTAATTTGAGTGCATCAGAACTCATGTTGACACCCTGTATGTCTTCATGACTGACAAGCAAGAACAAGTCCTAAAATTTAGCAAATAACTAAAATACAGAGCCCTCTGTTGTTTTATTAGTTTCAGAGTACTTACTCAGAACTTGTAATGGTTTTTAGATGGATGATTTATGCTATTTGTCAATGGAGCAGGCAGGGCAATTAGACGGCTGAGCTACTAAATTTTCAAAGCTGTTTGGCAAGCCTGTATTTTTTGTTTTAACCATTCTATTTCTATTTTTCAGTTTATAGGCATATACAAGAATGCTCCTTGTTGTACTTCAGATTAAAATATGTAACTGATAATTTTAAAAGACACTTTACTTGCAAGGCTGTTCCGAATTCATCATTCTGCAGAATTTGTCTAGCTAAAGCTAGAGACTGTAAATATTTTACAGTAAAATGATATTTCTATGTTTTCTAGGTCACTGCTTCTTTCTGTTATTGAATCATTAGGAACAAACAGCAGACTGAAGGAACTGCTGCATCTGAAGATGGAGTACAAAGGAGACCAATCATTCTCTGCAGTTCACCACTGCTCCCGCACTCCTCCACAGCACTGAAAACATACACAGAGTCTCTTCCCTTGTGAAATTAAAATCCAGAAGGTAACTCTTATTCACTCACAATGAGAACTTAAACACTTGAAGGATTAATTAGGTTTTTTTTCTTCTCTTTAGCCATTTCTATGTAATTTCCATTCAGAAGGAAGGGTTTCTTCCCTTCTTTACACTCCTCATGCACTAAACTCTCATCCTTTCTGTCAGCCCACATTAAATGTGAATAAAGGGAGACCTTCCCTTTTTCTGTTTACAGCATTTCTGCCTGAACTTATGGCTGAAAATCCCAACTCTGAATAACAGTAGTAACATCACAGATGACAAACTCTTTTCCAGAACTCATCTCGACCAGGTATGACATGTAGACATATAGGGAGACAGCTGCATTTTCCTAAAAGTAAAATCTCAGTCATGTAAGAAACAAAAAAAAAAAATTCCTTCTGAACTACAAGGCCAGCTTTCATTTTTCTTGTTCTGTTCCTTCAAGTCTGATAGCCAGGTTTGATGGGGATTTGAGCAACCTGGTCTGGTGGAAGGAGTCCCTTGCCATGGCAGGGGGATTAGAAGTAGGTGATCTTCCAGATCCCTTCCAACCCAAACAAGTCCATGACTGTAGTGATTTTTGGTTTATGTTATCTAACTCTTTTACATCCCTCTCAAATTTCTCTCACATTACTCAAACACTCCAGTAGCAGAGACATTTACCTGTGCTGCTGCAGGGGAGTAGTAGAACTGAAATGACAAATATCCTGCAGCAACACCAACTCTACCTGCGGTCGTGGCAGACTTCAGAATTTTAAGTAAAGTTGTGCCAGGTGAGGCTGCATAAAAACATGCAAAAGAACAATATTGGCAATTCACTTAAAAATTACTTTTTAAGTTGTTTGAATCTGAACCCAAAGATGAGGCAATCCCATTTTTCAGCTGTGACATCAACAAGGTCAAACCACATTTAATCACTGCAAATACTATTAGACCTCTTTAACAAATGAAAGCTGTTGGTCTGTGGGTGCTAGGTGCAGCTTCTTAGTTCTACTTGCCTAAATTGCTGGGACTTACTGTGGGAGAACAGAGCTGAAGGACTTTTTCCATTTACCCTCACTAACGCTTCCCACTACTGCATGGCTACTTTCTGTCGCTAGTGGTCACAGCCACAGAGCCCTTCCTTCCCATTTAGACCAATGCCCTAAACCACTGCCAGATTTAACCTCCTTTCACCTCAGCAGCAGTATATCTTGAAGCACCTAACTCTGGGAAAATCTATGGTCAATACAATGCAGAAGCTTAGACACTGTGACTGTAATTGTTCTTTTGCCTTTCTAATCCATGTAAAGACTTTTACTGTAAATGGTAAATGTGAGCAGCCCTTGCTACACTGTCAGCAGTGATGCATTCTTTCTGATTCCTGCATTTCAGGGAGCACATGTGCATGTGACAGGGGTAGGCTTGTCATCAAATGCAGCCCATACAAAACAGCCCACAGCTAGGAGGAGTATATCTTGACGCCCTTCCCCCATTCAGGAATTACTATCATCTTACAAGAGCCCTCCCTAAAGGCTGCATGTAGTCATGGTGACAGGACATCACCACCTGTCTGCCCCTGCAATGGAGGCAATGAGCCAGAATACAAAGCTTTGTTTTGTTACTGCTGCTGAATGCATACAGCACATTTCCAAATTTCCTAACAGAAATCAAAGAAAACAAAACGGTTTTCAACGTGAAAAATCTGAAGAAAGTTCCAGATTAATTAATAAAGGCTTATGAAAATGAATTTAAAACCCCAGTGTTTTATGTATGTTTCACATTCTTCAAAATGCAATTCTGAGCATAAAAACCATAAAAGGCATGTTTTAGGTCCAAACATATAAAACACAGGCATTACAGATACAGATTTTATGATGGGCTGCAACTGTTACTACACATGGCTTTAATTGCAAGGGAAACACACAGATTATGTACTGTTTACCTGCAGTTAAGAGTGTCCAGGTTGCCAGTTTATGAGACTAAACATCAGCTGACCAAAAATCACAGAGAGATTGGCGAAACTACTATCATGATACCACTCAGTGAAGAAGTAAACAGTATAAATAATGAAATAAGCAGGCAAAATGCATCCCCAGCACAGACAGGAGACAGCCTAAACAGAACTCCTCCTTCTTATCCCGTATATCTAGGCTATCCCTCAAGTTATGCATACATTGTGGAATTAAGCAGGACCTCATAGCTCTCAGATGTAGAAATATGACCCTGCCTTAGCTTGACCTTACCCTGGACAAGACACAGTGGTTATCTCCTTCTTTTCCCAGAATACTTTGTTTCCCCAGGAAAGAAACGCAGGCTGCTATAGATTTGCACTGTAGCATTACATGGTGTTGTGATGCAGGTGCAAGATTCAGCAATAAGGCTTACTGAACATCATACAGTAGACTGGGTCACTGCACTAAGGCCAGTCCAGATCCCTCAGCAGAGCATTCCTACACTCAAGCAGATCAGCAGCCCCACTCAGCTTGATGTCATCTGCAAATTTACTTAGGGTGCTCCCAATCTTCCCATCTTAATAGCTGATAAAGTTATTAAAGAGAAATGGCCCCAACACTGAGACCTGGGAAACACTGCTTTTAACCAGCCACCAACTGGATTTAATTCCCTTCACCACAACTCTCTGGGCTTGGCCATCCGGCCAGTTTTTTACCCAACAAACTGTATGCCCTTCCAGGCCATGAACAGCCAGTTTCTCCAGGAAGATGTTGTGGAAAACAGTGTCAAAGGGTTTACTAGTCTATGGGGGCAAAACCCACAGCCTTTCCCTCATCCACTAAACAGGTCACCTTGTCATAAAAGGAAACCAGGTTAGGTTCCATCCTTTACTACATGATTTGTAAACATTTTACAATTTTAAATGGTTAGCAGAGAAGTCAGAGTTTTGATGTAGCTAGGTAAAAAAAAAGAATTGTTTAATGTTCTCAGGTATGTTATTGGTTCAGTTTTTACTAATACCACTGCATAAAGGGGAGGTGCTATGCACTCTATTTCCAGCATATACCCCTTTAACAAGCAGGCAGAGGCTTTCTGGAATAAATAAAATATTAAGGCTTCATATCTAAAACCAAAATTCAGCAAATGCTGAAGGTCACATATGCTAAAGTTAATCTGCCATCTTGTGGGTGTATACAACAATACACCTCTTTTTTATTATCTACTATGCTGTTTGTTACAGACAAATTTGTATCTTGTATTTATATATTAACTACCTAAGAACAGACAGTAAAATATTTCTGAAAGAAAAATTAGAGATGAAAATACAGTTTACCATCTGGTAGCTAAGGCATACAGAATGAGTATTACACACCCTGAAGAAGTAACCACAGAGCTACACTGTCCAAGATACAGTACTAATTCTAGCTGGACAGACACTCTAAAGCTAGACTCTTGGTCACTCTGAATACTGCTAAAAGCAATGATTTAGCAATGCCATAAATTAGAATATTTTTTTTTTTTAAATAAAAAATAAAAATAAAAAAAAACAACAAAAAAAAACCCATCAAAACAAGACAGACTCTTTCTTCCAAACACAGGAAAAAAAGATCAGTCAAGAAAACTTGTCATCCCTTCGATATGAAATGGAATGAAAACCTAGCAATGAATTTTATCTAGCTGTAAATAAGACTCTGGGTTTATTTTTGGCTAATAAAATTACCTATTAATAAATTAAATCCACCTGGAACTACTATTGCATTTGGTTTTTACACAAGTTGTAAAGTATACTTTTGTGAGTTGCTGAGTAAATACTTTGTTATTGCTTTGGCTGACAGATAAATTGGATGTGGCATAGAACCAGCATTAGTGCAAAAAGTAGAGCCTAAACGACATCTGCAATGGTACAAACAGCAAAAGGATATGTCAGATACATATATATATACACACACACACATGCATATAACTGTCAGAAAGTTATGGCCAAAGAAAAAGATAAATTCTCAGATGTGCTTAAATATTGCTCTAGATTGCAAACAGCCCTTCTTTCCTTCCTGTGTGGAATACTGTTACGTTAGTATATAACAATGTCATTAAATTGCATTAGTTCTGTTGGTGACTAGTTTCAACAGTGTTGTGAAATCTTGGTCCCTGGCAGGAATTACCAAACTGCTATCACACTTCACATGCATTATTTGTTTTCATGCTAATGAAAAATCTCCCCAGTTGTGACACATGGAAACTCTATATAAAAATAACAGTAGAATATTGATTCTACTTTAAATATAGATAAGGTATTTCAATGTAAACCTCTCAGTAAGATACCTTTCCTCATCTCTGATCATAATTACTATTTGCAAAGCTATCAGTCTTCTGTCATGCTTTCACAGGAGTAATGTTCTAGGTATAGAGGTGTCACGCCTTAATACCTTCCACTTTTTGAACAATTAGAAATCAAAATTATGGTTATGTCTTAGAAAAGTAGTTAGGATGCTTAAATTAAAGCAATAAAGTGGACTCATTCAGCGTTGAGAAGTGAAAGCATTGAGGAGACCATATCACCATATGCCAGTATTAAAAGGGTGGCTACAAAGAAGATGGAGACTCCCTTTTTACAAGGAGTCACATGGAAAAGACAAGGGGTAACGTCGTGGTTTAAGCCTCTCAAACTCACGCAGTTTTCTCTCTCATTCACTCCCCTCTCTTTCTTCCCCAGTCCCGGGGAAATGGGAAGGAGAATCCAAAGAATGCAACTCCCACAGGTTGAGA
>JASSUY010040438.1:0-12412 GCA_032466535.1 Forpus xanthops | reverse complement strand
AAGGGGTTTGAGTCCACTGCTATTCACAGGCTATATAGCAGACTCCTAGCCTGATCACATGTATTACAGAGAAAGAAAAATATATGGAGGAGAGGGACGGGAGGGGGGAAAAAACAAACAAAAACCAACCAAACAAACAAAAAACACAAACAAGAAAAACAAACAAAAATACTTGCTTCACCTTTTTTTTTTAATGGCACATTTTCACTTGATTTGAAATGTTCATTTTTATGTTAAAAAATGGAAACCTGTTTCAAAGTGAAAAACAATGATCAAGTCTTTTCTTCCTGCTTGTTTTCCTCCAAATTTAGAGATTGATTTTCTTTTTAAACTACTCCATCCCTAAGAAAACTACAGAGATCAGCAATGAAAAAGAGAAGGGAGAGAAAAGAAGGAAGTAAAGGAAGTACAAGAGAAAGCCTAACTTTGGCTCTTTGAACTAATAAAAAATAAATTAGAAGCTTCTTTTTTATTAACAAATTAAACTCATTTCTCAGTAACAAAACTTTTCATTTGAGCTACTAAACCTTTGCATATAAAAATATTGAGACATGCTTGACACATTTCTCCATTGGGACTGTGTGCTGCAGAAATAATTATTTCTGTGCAGCCTTTTCCTCTGCATACATTCCCTCTTTTAATGGCTTTTGAAGTCCACGTCCCTAGGAAAGGCTAAAAGAGGATTTAATACAGTCTCTTCCCTCTTTATACCTCCAATTACCTCTGTTACATTTCTCAGCAAGGAGCTACACAAAACCATGCTGTGTTTTCAAGCAGCATTTAACATTCACACATAAGCTTCATTCTTCTCCTCAATTTTCTTCCAGGATAAATACTGCTCCAAGACCCATTGTGCTGTGGGTATCTTCAGCTCCAATCGCAGACTCTGAAACCAGGACCCATGTCTAGAGTAACATCTCCTAGACCTAATGCTCCACACACTTCATACCAACATGAGCTAGCCTCCACCCCTTAATCTCCAAGAAATATTAAAGCCTTAGTTTGAGTTTCATACTCACAGAGGTTATAGAGTATACAGGAAGAAATATTCCAGGTTTCATATTGACTGTTTTTTATAATACATGTGGCAAACAGTTGAGCTCTCTCTAATGCGTGTTTATCCAGCTGACTCAAAAAAAAAAAAGTTGGGGAAATCCTGCCGCCATGCTGTTTTCTCATTCCCAGTAATGGGTGGGAAGGAGAGGAGAAGCCATCACTGGTAAATCTGCCAAGACACACAATACAGGACTGGACACGAGAAGAAGCAAGCTCATATTAGGAATGCTACAAAAAGGCATGTTTGTAAGAAGACTGCAATAGGAAAAATTTATGGCAGTAACTTCAGATACCAATTCAGAGGTATTTCACACTTCACCCTGTACTGGTATTTTTCTTGATGACACATACTGCACACAAAGCACTGGAAGAGATGCTACAATCAAGATCAGGCAAGTGGATTTGTCTTATTGGCAGATAGGAGTCTTGTGCAGCTCCCTGTAGAGAATGCAAGGTAATAAGATTAGGGATGAAAAATAAGATACTGTATAAACCTTGAAAAGCAAGCATAAGAGACACCCGAGGGTAGTTGTGGATCATTTCACTTAAGCCCTGTGTTTCCCAGCAAGAATAAGCAAAGTAAGCCATCGGATATTTACAACCAATATATGTGTGTAAAGCACACGGAAGAGCTCTGGCACAGTGCCTCCAAAGTGCTGTTTCAGGGCTCTTCTTTGTTCTTTGATGTACAGTGTGTCAATGTGTTGGTTCAGGCAAACGTATGCTTATGAATATTCATGTGAATCTGCTTGTTCTGTCTTGTATCTTCAATATTCTGATCTAGTAACAACTTTCCCATCATGCAGGTGGAAAATTACATGGATTTTTGAACATGATGGTCCAAACATTTGTATCCATTTTCCTTAACAGTTAACTTTAATTCTGTTCTGAGCAATTACAACAACTATGCAACTATTCTTGCAGTCCCTCCTGGAAAAAAAAAAAATAAAAAAAAATAAAAAACCAAAACAAAAACAAACCCTCATATATTTTATAAAAAAAAAGCTATTTGGATCTAAGGAACTGCAAAAAGCATGACCTCCTATCCTGTAAAAAATTTAATCTTTAATGTTTGTTTCTTGTCATTCCATTCTTCTCCCACTCTAAAACGGAACATAAATTGACATAATAAAATTTTGCAAAGCAAGATAGGTCTTGATTCAGATCAAGAAAATAAAAGGAATTATGAGGATACTAATTCAATATGCTGCGTATTTTTAATGCCATGTCATCAAAACATCCTTCATTAAGTCTTCTGTGACTTGACTGAATCCCTACTTCTGAGAAGTATGCAGGAAGAACCATCAGAAGCTGGGGCATAGAGAAATTTAGTAATTTGTTCAAGCCCACACAAAAAAATCTTTTCTTAATTATGTTGCAATCCACAGAGCTAAAATCCTTATTACTGCACAAGATAAACGTAGTTTCAAAGAAGATGAGTCTGTAGAAAGCATATTTATGCCTTATATTAAACTGGAAGTTTTTTTTAAAACATTCTAATACCTTGAATTCAAAATTTTGTATCAGATTTCTTCTTTTCAGATGAGACTGTAAATGCAAGAAGTCCTACAGAAAGACTCAGGCTCTGCTTCATAAGGAGGCAGGAGAAGATATGTAAAGAAACTTTCCAATCCCCAAAGCAGCATATTATATTCTATTTTTAATTTTTTTTTTTTCTGAGTATGAACATTTGGAAGCTGCAGGTACATATTTGCACATAAACATGTGCATAACGTATGGATAATTACCTGTGTATGTTCATATACATATACATACTTATAACTGTGTGAAAATATAAAAGCATTTAAAGGATTGGGAATTAACCCTGAATGTCAGGCTCTACAAGATTTTGGACCTCTGACTTGAAGAAAGGACCTTTCAAAGCCAAATAAGCAAGTTAGAGGAAAGGTGCTAGACTGAAGCAGATAGAGACAGCAGCCTGCTCTGAGCTGCTCATTCAGCCTGAAAATAAGCAAACCTGATCTGCAGCTTCAGAGATAATTATACATTTTCCATCTTCTAGCGGTGACTGTGTCTCTTTTTTTTTGGAAGATGATTTTCCTGAAATCATGAGTATTACTAGTGCTTTTCATTATTATCTTATCAAAAGACCCTCAGTTTCTCTTCTCTTTCTGCTTTAAGTAGACTTTCACCATAAAACAGCACTTCCCATCTTATCAACCACCTCCTAATAGAAGACAGACAGGAATGTATCTATGAGCATGACATGTAACAGTCAAAAGCTATATTTAATCTTGAGGAACGAATAAGAACTGAACTGCAGAAAGCCAAGGAACTCTACGTTGGCAAGCCTGAAGGACAGAGAAGACAGCGATATTGAACTTATGTGATGAGTTAGAGATCATAGGAGGAGAAGCTGCTCACCATTTAGTGCACTTGGTTTCTTTTACTTTGAGGCACAGATTAGTCATTGTATTAGAGGACTGAGCAGAATGAACAAAAAAAAAAAAAAGAAGGTCAGTACTTGCAATGTGATTGAAGACAGCTTGAAAGCGAGCAAGAGACAGAAATCAGCACATGGCCTACACGAAGCTCCTGCTGGATATAATCCTCCTTCTCACCAAAACCAGCACCAAGCTCTTGAGCAGAGGGCTCAAAAGGCATACGGGTAACTAGTAATGTCCCTTTCTACACTACTTCATTGTTGCTTAAATGGGACATAATTAGTGCAAAGAAATTACCCGTACACCACAGAAAACTTTCTATGCATGAATTGTATAGTGAAACAGAGAAAGTTTTAAACTCTCCCTACTATCTCTAATGATAGCAGATTCCTTCAGCTCATCACAGGGTCTTTTTTGTGGTATTGCAGAGTGTCAGGGGCTCACAAGCCATCATTAAATGAGAAATGACAGAAAGTCACAAACTAGAAATGCTTAGAAAGGATTGCATGCAACAGTCAAACTCTTAATGACTCCAAATAATTATAAATGTCTGATTAAACAGAATATTAAAGCTACTCAATCTCAGAAAATTATTCCAACATCAAAAAGTATAATAAAGGCAAAATTAATATATAAAAATAGAAATTAATGGTTTTCATCAGGGGACTGTCTGATTCCACAACCTTATTTTTTGTTGTTTTTTCGTAATTGGAAAGAAATAGTTTTCTGTAAAAGCAACCACATCCAAAATACTACCCTACTCTGTACATCGAGCCAAAGGTATGCACACATACAACTGTCTGTTAAAATGTCACTTATAGGCAATGCACATATAGAATTCAGTAGAAAGATCTGGACATACTTATGCAAGATCAAATTTAAAGTGTTGTATTTACAATACAAAATTGTGAACTGAATAGTCACCAGAATTGAGGAGCAGCATATTTTGAGGGTTTGATCTCATCATCAGGACTGAGTATTCCTTATTTAATTTCAAGGTGGAAGAAGTAACATTTAGATGATAGAATTAAAAAAGTTAAATTCCTCTAAAAGAAGGGGAAGAGGGAAAAATTATTTTCATCATCTCTATTTACTTTTCAATATTTGGAGTCTATTAGAAAGTATAAATACTTTTCTTTCAATTGAACCATTCTAGCTTCTTAAACTGTTTACTGGAATGTTTTACTTGAGTGAGCATACAGAGTACTCATTTCAGTTTCCCATTGCTTAAGCGTGTTATCACTTTTCTAAGTGATATGCTAAGAATTAAACCCTCTGGACTGAACTGAGACATGTTTATACTGCAAAAGCTAACCGCCACAGTCCTAATAAGATTCTGTAGCCATCTGCTTTTCAAACTACAAAGGCAGGTATTTAAATGTTAAACAAAACACAGCATTAGGCAGAGAAACATAATGTGACCAGAAAAATTAAGATTATTTCCTCAAAGACTCTTAGAAGCAGCACTAGAAGCGCTTTCTGACTTTTTCTTTCATCAAAGCTGACCAGCAACCTTAAAAAATTATCCAGAAATTTCTAGAAGACATCCATCTGAAAACAAATCCTTTACTGACCTGTAAAATACTAGAGTTTTTCTCTATTATCGAATCATAAAGAAGTTAGGGTTGGAAAGGACCTTAAGACCATCTAGTTCCAGCACCCCAGCCATGAGCAGGGATACCTCACACTACACCATATCACCCAAGGCTTTGTCCAGGCCTGCCTTGAACACCGCCAGCGATGGAATATTCACAACTTCTTTGGGCAACCTATTCCAGTCCCTCACCAACTTTACACAAAGAACTTCTTCCTTATAACCAATCTAAACTTCCCCTGTTTAAGTTTGAACCCATTACCCCTTGTCCTATCACTTAAGTCCCTCATGAAGAGTCCCTCCCCAGCATCCTTACAGGTCCCTTTCAGATACTGGAAAGCTGCTATGAGGTCTCCACATAGTCTTCTCCAGGCTGAACGGCCCCAACTTTCTCAGCCTATCTTCATACTGGAAGTGTTCCAGTCACCTGATCATCCCCGCAGCCCTCCTCTGGATTTGTTCCAACAGTTCCATGTCCTTTTTATGTTGAGGACACCAGAACTGCACACAATACCCCAAGTGAGGTCTCACGAGAGCAGTGTAGAGGGGCAGGATCACCTCCCTCGATCTGCTGGTCACACTCCTTTTGATGCAGCCCAGGATACAGTTAGCTTTCTGGGCTGCAAGAGCACACTGCCAGCTCATGTTATGCTGTAAGACCTTTGTGTATTCAGAAAGATCTTTTCTGTTACGTTAGACAGACGCTTACTTGAATCTACCAGTATTTCAATATTTGAGGGACTTGGCTTTTAATCTAGTTGAAATGATATCACAACACTTAACTAAATGTTGCAGCCTGCTGGATCTCAGGTCTTTGACAAGTTGGTGCAACTGAAATTGTTCTACCCAGAAAAAAGTAAAGGACAAAGCCAGAGAAGGAAAGGCAGAAAGAGAAGCTGTTGCTGACTCTGGTGTTACCAGAAGGGGTAAGGCTGAAAACTGTAGTGAGGGCAGACAGGAAGGTCCAGCCTCATGAAGGAGATGCTCCTATTCCTTTCCTATTTGCTCCTCAACCTCTTCTACAAGTAGCCACCAACTTTCCAAGGTTCTGGCAGAGATAAAACAAGCATGACTTATTATTCTGATTTCCCTCCTCTTCTTAATTAAAGATTAGCTTGCCCCTAGGCAAGTTTAAGAAGAAAAAAGATCAAATTACTGAATAAATGTAGGCAGATTCACTCTAAGCCTTGTTCATTTCCATAGCTGATGAATGTTTCACTTTCTTTTGATCTTGGTCACTTGAGTGAATGAAGTTATGTATTACATACTGTTTATTCATATATGTACGCTAAGTATAAGCATAAGATTTATTTGTATAGGTAAGAATATTACAGGAAGTAGCTTTCAATCACTCTGACAAAACTATCATGGAGTGGGATGATCATATGGCTTATTTGGCTTTGAGCATACTAGTACTAGTCTCAGACTTTCCCTTGGGTACTCTGCTTCACACAAGAAGAGCTTCAATTAAATGAATAGACTTACTGATTAACATTGTGCTTTTCAGTATCATGAATGACATCCACCTTCTTTCATATATTTATGCTCAAAAGTGAGTTACATGGAAAGGAGGAGGGTTTTCCCATCACCATTATTTCCTAGTTGAAGTAAATCTACAAGTATGCATACATTTGTTTCTAGCTAAGAGGAACTAAACTTTGCTACCTTTACTATCAGCTTAGTGAACTACTTAGTTAAGCGCTCTTCCAAATAAACTATCAATTCTTTGAGGGTTGAAGGATTTACTTACTATTCTCAGACTAGAATGGTCCAGCTGTTCTCATTAAGCTAGCTATTTCCTAGATATCAAGACTGCCACCAGTCACAGACATACAAATATGCTAAAGAAGCAGAAGACACACTTGCATTCATACATAGCCTTCAGAGCAGACCTCACTGTTATCACTGGCATGAAAATATCCTCTCACTAGGATGAAGACCTCGTGCTTCACACTTACTAACATGGAAAACCCACTCCTACCCTGAAGGAGTCTAAATCAATTACCCTTCTCTGTGCATCTCATGGAAGAGAAGAACAGGCATTTCCAGCTGTGAACAGTTTTCATCCCTGCCTGAACATTGAATTAAGTGCCTGTCTTGGAATTTACAAAGCTTAGCTTCAACATGACTTCATCGATTTTCTCTAAATTTTCTCTAAGCTGAGATTATAGTTTCTCTTAATGCAAGAAATAAAAAGGAATAACCTTTCTCTTGTGCAGTTTTCTTGGCTATCTCAATTTTTTTTTTTTTTTTTTTACAGTCACAAGTAACTGGTTATCATTCTCTACCTTAACATGAATGCACCATTTCCATCACACAATTTTAGTTTAGTACCAATGCAAGCAACTCAGTGCAAACTTCTATGCTCTCACAGGGAGATGCAAGTTAGCTCTATCCATGTGCCATATAGGAAGGACTGGAGGGGCACAGTGTACAAAGAATTTTTTTTTTCCTGGCTCACAGCCAACCAGCCCATAACTTTCATATTGAAGACTGCATAGGTTTACATAAAAATCATAAAAGTTGCTGCACACAGACCACTATGGAAGTCACTACAGAGAGCCAGCACAATCACAATGGTTTAGATACTCTTTTATGCATTGATGCAGTTAGTACTTTTAAAAGTGCCATAATAGCAATACTGCTTCTATTAAGTCACTGCCTAGCATAAGGGTTTCTCTCCTACCCATGTAGTTAGGTGTCTGCATACACTAGAAGAGATGAATGCTTTGCTCTAATGAGACAAACCAGATAAGCTCAAAGCAATTAAACATTTCACCTAACTGTGCCCAGGAAAACTTTCAAAAAGTTAAATATCAAACCCAAGCCTTGCAAATGTGAAAATGGTGCCTCTCCTCTAACACCCACACTGCCATTCTAACACTTCGGAATATTATGTTAATTTTCCCATGCTACATTTTTCAGTGAGTAAGTAAAAGCATAACTGCAGTTGTAATTGTGGTGTGCTCTTGTAAAGCCTGTCAGGTGTTAGAATACTGACCCCACTGCCTGTGCTAATTAGATGAAGTTAAAAAAAAAAAAAGAAAAAAACAAAAAAAAAGAAAAAGAAAAACACACCCACGCACTAAAAATCAGATGCTAAGGTGGCAGGAGGATAGGGCAGGAAGAATATCTGTTCTGTTTTAGCCCTGATTCACTGTCTGCTTGCAATCAGAGAAAGGATGTCAAATCAGGAGTTCCTCATTTAATTCACACAAATCATAGATGGCCAATCCAGTGACAGAATTGGTGGGGTTTGGGTCAAGCCTGTCAGAGCAAGTAAAAGAAGTATTTGCTGTGAAATGAGTCATGGTGGTTGATACCTCCTTCCATAAGCTGAAGTGGAAAATGACTTCTGATTTAGCAAGCAGATCTTTTTTTCTATCTGTTCTGCTGAGGTCTCAAGAAAGTAGGCCACTTCTTTCATACTGGTTAACCTTGCCTAACAAAGTCAACCACAGCTCCTGAGCAAAAGTAATAACGAGAAGCACATCCCAGATGCTTGTGTGAAAAATATTTTGGGCTTTTGCAAACATTCACTCATGAAATTGAGTGTGTAAACTCATAATGATGCAGTAAAAAGATTATTTGGACTCATGCGCAGTCTTTTTGGAGGAGACCCCAACGAACAGTACCAGCTACCAGATAAAGATTTTAAGAAAAGAAGTGTTTATAACTTGCAAACAGATCTAAGGTTTAGTTAGAACGTTAAGTTTAAATACCAGCAATTTTAGGAAAATTTGTAACTCGGGAATGACTAATACTGGCTTTCACCCTGATTCAGTTCATTCTTTCATTCCCATAATACCTGGTTCCAGTCTATATGCTTCACATGAATGCCAGAGTCAGACTGGTGGCAATGGTTTGGTGGTTTTCCTAGAAATCATACAGTAGCTCTCCAACAGGAAACCAGGCCAGAAAACAAAGGAAATTACTTAATGCAGTTTTTCAGAGAAGGAAGATATGGATGGGAAAAAAAAGGGGGATTTAATTCCTTTAAATGTGACTATGCAGACTTTGTACGCTGTCATGAGCAACCTCACATAACTAATATTACTAGCAGAAAGCTACCTATATGTTTTCCAGGCTGAAACAAGCTTTCATCTATCCACCCAGAAGTACCAGCAATGTGGGCTCAAGAAAGATAGCCAGGAACACCCTAGAACTATCAGCTTTTCAGAGCATTTAAAATGCTTCCTTTAATGATTGTAAAAAGTTATCATCACAATTTAATTATATTATAGTGGCCAGTATTTGCCTCAACTAAACAGAAGGACCCAAGAAACAATAGAACTGCTGATAGACTACAAAGAATGTTAAAGGGTGCGCAGCTTTAATTTATTCTACTGTTAATAAGTTGGATATAAGGTTCGAACAGAATATGACAGAAGAGCAGCCCAATGAACTCTGATATGATGTACTCAAAAGGAATGTCAATCATCAGGAAAACAAGGTTTTTCATGCTGACAGGTACAAACACATCTTGTACTGCATACGCTGCCAGATAGGTTTTAAGGAAAGTAAACTTTGCAGGAGAACAATAACAAGGATTTTACACGCTGGGAAAAGAGAGTTCTGAGGAAAAGATGATCTGAAATTAGTCATTCACTTCATTCTCACAAAGTTTAGACCAGGTCCTACATGAAAACAGTCTGCACAAGAATTCAGTGGATAACTGACCAAAAATAATGAGAATTAATATTATATATAAGATGAGCACTGCACTTAAGAAGTAGAGCTGGGAAAAAGGAATTTGATAATCGATAAGTATTTAAATGCTGCAAGCTACATCTTATTGAAATTAATCAAATTGTCATTTGCTTTCCCAAATAAATAGTCTCTGTGGAAAATGACATAGTTGTTTAAACTTGCTATGGTTTGCTGAAGGAGATTCTTCCTCCGAAATTAAAACACAAACTATTTTGATACAAAATTTAAAAAAATTATAAAGCAACAAACAAACCCCTCTGAATTTTGCAGAAGCAAGTATGAAAAAATCCAACGTCACTGTTATCTCCAAGGTTTCTCTTCCCCCTCTACCTGCTGCCCTGTTTCATGTCCAGATAAGCAGCTTTATCAAAGGTAGGGCAGCCTAAGCATAGAGTGCCCATCTAGAGCCTATTATAACCAAGTTAATATTATTTTCAGAAACTTCCTAGGTAGCTTTGGACAAAACACTAGCTGCCCTGAAGCACCAGTGTGTGGAGAGGTACCAATGCTCCCCTTCTGCTAACATGACTGCCCAGGAGGAAATGGGTAAATGCCCACCCAGATTATCCGAGTACACTGCACCCTGCATGTTCCAGAGTATTTCCTCTGGCTTAGGAGAGGCTCACTGCGGGCATATTCACAGACACGTAGAGACCATGGGAAGACCACAGATCCTTACACCTACTAAAATGACGCTATCATTACTCACAGAAGTAGCTTCCCCAAAGATTATTAAGAAGAGGTGCAGCTGAAGCCCTCCTAAGGCCAGTTTAACAGCACCATATCCTCTGAACAGAAGCTCCCTCTCCATTTTGCCTGCAGTTTCTCTTTGGTTTAGCTTACCCTCTGCACTGAAGGGAATGAATGTTCCTTAGCTCATAATCCTGTGGGGCAGGCATTGCTCATAATCTATTAAATATTTAGACCTCCATATAGCAAGTAATTCTGCTAGCTCATTTGACTTAAATTATACCCCAATGGCAAATCAAATTAGAGAAGATTTGAGTAAATCTACCCTTTAAAACAAAAGCTGATTTTCTCTGTGTTCAGCCATTTGTGGGATTAACTTGTTTAATGGGTTCTTATGTGCACAGTGGTTTTGTTTTCATGGATACTAGATGATGAATTATTCATCGGGGGGGGAATCTACAACACGCATTTTCATAACATATTTAGTCCCTTTTGTCTTATTCATAAATCAATCCCGATTACTACAAATGAATGTGTTACCCCTAACGGTTCACTGATGACTCATTTGGCCCATTAATTCAGACCTCCTCATTGAATGAAAGGAAATTAGGAAGCTGCCATTAGTAATGGGAAAATGGGAGATCCTTTGTGACTTCCCTTTTTTCCCTCCACAGAACAGACTCCATCACCTGCTCCTTTCCTTATTTACAGACACACACCTATTCTGTAGTAAAAAAAAAAAAAAAAAAAAAAGACATTTCTACTCCTTCTCCAGTGATAAATTTGCATAAAAGGAAAGAAGAAAGTGTCCTTATTAGTCTCAGTAGGTTGTTTTCATGACCTGGAAGGAGGACAAAGAGCAATGGCTCACAGTATCTACAGCAAAAGTGGTAGCAATTTAAGCCCAAACATATAGAGACATCACTGAACTACTATGGGAATGATTACAACTACGTCACTGGTGACATAGATCACAAAGTATTTGTCTCTGTTCCTGGACTGCTGACAAGCTGTCATCATTGAAGAACCAGTGTCATTGAGGAACAATATCTCACCATTTAGAGAAGAAGGAAATGGAACGTGCCAATTCTGATACCGGCAACACAGCATTTATCAGCTCCTTATTGCCCAGCTGGGAACAAAGAAAGGATTCAGCCCATTTGAAAATTATTATTATTTACTACTATATTGGCAATACAATACACTGAAGAGTTTTAGAAGAAAAATTTACGCTCCAGAATTCCTAAGGGCCAGCACTCAATCCTTCACAATACACACAATAAAGCAGAGAATGAAAACACATTTATTTCCTTTCCAATCCAATTGCTACTGTGCCACAATGGTTAGCATTGAATACCGTTCTGTTTCACGCATCGGAGCTCTATGCTAAACTCTAATTACCAGTGTCAAAAGGGAAGCATTATCCAGAATGATACCATAGTTATCCTTTGCAGTTTTCACTGTTGCTGAGTACCTTCTGGATATTTATGGGTATTGGACTGAAAGAAGTGCAGCATGTCCCACTGCAATGCTATGCTCTTTTACCACATACAGATCACACAATTCCAGGCAATTAACAGTTCAGAAAAGAGTAGAATCATAGAACCATAGAAGAGAATCATAGAATAGTTAGGGCTGGAAAGGACCTTAAGACCATCTTGTTCCAACACCCCTGCCATGGGAAGGGACACCTAGCACTAAATTATGCCACCCAAGGCTCTGTCCAACCTGGCCTTGAACACTGCCAGAGATGGAGCACTCACAATTTCCCTGGCCAACCCATTTCAGTGCCTCACCACCCTAACAGTAATGAACTTCTTCCCCATATCCAATCTAAACTTCCCCTGTTTAAGTTTGAACCCATTACCCCTTGTCGTCTTACTACAGTCCCTAATGAAGAGTCCCTCCTCAGCATCCCTGTAGCCCCCCTTCAGATACTGGAAGGCTACTATGAGGT
>JASSUY010040437.1:0-22157 GCA_032466535.1 Forpus xanthops | reverse complement strand
TGACACGCTTGTGAAGTGGGCTGATGCCAACCTTATCAAGTTTAACCATGCCAAGTGCAAGGTCCTCCACCTGGGTCGGAGCAATCCCAGGCAGAGCTACAGGTTGGGCGGAGGTGAGATTCAGAGCAGCCCTGAGGAGAAGGACTTGGGGGTGTTGGTTGATGAAAAAATGAACATGAGTCGGCAGTGTGTTCTTGCAGCCCAGAAAGCCAACTGTGTCCACGGCTGCATCAAAAGGAGTGTGACCAGCAGATCGAGGGAGATGATTCTGCCTCTCTACTCTGCTCTGCTCTCATGAGACCTCACTTGGAATATTGTGCAGTCCTGGTGTCCTCAATATAAAAAGGAGATGGAACTGTTGGAACAAGTGCAGAGGAGGGCCACGAGGATGATCAGGGGACTGGAGCACCTCCTCTATGAAGATAGGATGATAGAGTTGAGGCTATTCAGCCTGGAGAAGGGAAGGCTGCATGGAGATCTCACATCAGTCTTCCAATATCTAAAGGGGGCCTATATGGATGCTAGGGAGGGACTCTTCATGAAGGACTGTAGTAAGAGGGCAAGGGGTAACAGGTTCAAACTTAAACAGGGAAGTTTGGATTGGATCTGAGGAAGAAATTCTTTACTGTGTGGGTGGTGAGGCACTGGAATGGGTTGCCCAGGGAAATTGTGAATGCTCCATCGCTAGTAGAGTTCAAGGCAGGGTTGGACATAGCCTTGGGTGGCATGGTTTAGTGTGCGGTGTCCCTGCCCATGGGAGGGGGGTTGGAACTAGATGATCTTAAGGTCCTTTCCAACCCTAACATTCTATGATTCTATGATTATAAATCTCTGTTGTATGCATCAGTACTTTCAAGGTTATGTGTTCAGTCTTCAAGTTGGCATTGTCTTGCTTTAGGGACTTGAAGTTAAATATTATGTTACAGCATTCACACGTTTATCGCTCCTCATATACAGATGTTTTTATTAATATTTCAGTACTTCATTGCCCACTAATTGTCCATTAAAAGCAGTTCTTAATATGAAGCTGTTTAAGGTGGACTGGCTTAATCACCAGCTCTTGTCATGTTTCACATTAATAATGTGTAATTTGATTTTTAATAATGTATTTAATCTTTTCCTGTAACAGTAGTTTGCATTATTTTTTTCTTTCTCTGTAGTAGTTTAAGGTTCTCATTTTCAGTTGATTACTGCATTTAAAACAGAATTTTCTGCTGCTTAGGAGACTGCATTACTTAGGTTATCATCTTTTTAAGCAATTGTGATTTTACATAACTTTTAATTTCCTGCTGTTTGCTGTTGGTGGAAGCCTTCTTTAATTACCTTTTTACTAAAGTTTGAATGGAAATTTAAATGGAATCACCAAATTATTTTGTGCTTTGTTTTATTAGTTACAAAGCTGCAGGTGTGTTCATAGAACTAAACCAACTGAAATTTAACGAATTTATGCTGAGACTGATTTCCTATGCAGAAGTTGTATTGCACAGATAAAATGCTGAGTTACACTCAGGCTACAGAACTAGTTAGAAATGGTAGATCTCATCTTCTGATGCTGTCTTTTAAAATGGATTATTAGAAATGAGAAAAAGAAGTTTTTTTAGTTTACCTAGCCCCCTCTTGACTAAGTGCTAATTGAAGCAGTTAAACCTTCTGTACCTTCATGGGGGGCAGTGTTTTTAATCAAAACTTTCAGGTGTAAAGGTGTTTGCAAGTTTCCAGTTCTCACTGTTGTTACTGAATTTTAGTCTGTTTGAATGCTAGAACATGAGTGTATAAGCAGATCAAGTTTCTAGTGTTACATGAGTACATTTCAGGATAAATTCACTGTGTAGAAAAAAAAAAAAAGAGAAATCTTTATATGTGCAGAAACCAGAAGTTTTTCCTTATGTTTAAAAAAAAAAAAGAAACCTAAATGGTGGTCTTTGTAAAAGTTACTGGTTTGTGTTATTCTTACAGTTTTAGGGATCTTGTTTTTCATTTGTTTCTTTTTATATATGCTTCGTGTTGGCAGAAGTATACTGAAACAAGAGTCTGGAAAGTAGCACTTAGAATACGGGCAGGGATTTGGCAGCAAACATATCTATACTAACCAAAGCATAGGGTGGAGAAGGAAAGCCTTTCTCATAGAAGAACAGATTTTCTAACACAGGTTTAGTCCCTGTCCTCTGCTTTCTATCTCTCTTTCCTGCCTCCTATTAAGAAATCTAGTACTAACACAACAAACTCCAGAGCTGTTGTACTTCTTTATGGGGCTTCATGGTAGAAAAGCAGAAAAAAATTGGATAGACGGAAGGCTGTAGTTCACTTTACAGTAGGTGACGATGTAGCTTTTTAGAGCTATATAGAGTTATATGAAAATGCAAGCACAATGTGTTTATGTATGTTATTCTAACTGCACTTTGTGGTAAGTTGCTTCTAGCTAGTTCGTGTTTAGAAAGACTCAGCTGACATTGGCAAAACAGATGTTCTTACCTAGTGTTTCCACTGTAGAATATGGTGGTGTTTGAAAAGGCTAAAGGTTGCAAATTCTTAAGTGCATCTACTCATAAGCTTCTAATTTAATTCTCTTAATTTTTGGCATCATTAATGTAAGATACTTAAGGGGAGGAGTCTGTTTTTTTGGGGTGAGTTTAATTCTTGGTAGTTAAAATATAATATTGCTTCAGAAGGCAAGTTTTCAATATATGCTGTAATCACGATAATGTATTTGTATACAAATTTATCCAGTTCTTTTATCACCAAGCAATTTTCAGTGTCACAGCCCAGCCTCTGGAAAGCAGTTTTAAAAATAGATATATCACTTGCCTCATGCACTGCAATTAACATTTCTCATTCCCAAGATTGCGCAAGGCAAATAAATTATCATAGAAGGAGTTATGTAACCCAGAAGTTATAACTTAACTAGCATGGTCTAAACAAGTGTGGCAGAGCTTACTATTTTAACAAAAGTTTACAAAAGGGACATATGTCTATAATTTGAAGAGCATATTATTACCTTTCCTTCCTCTCAGTCATCGCCTGGCTTCTTTTATTTTGTCTTGCTTGTGGTTCTGCTAAAAAGGAGGAGCAAAGTTTGCCATTTTTTTATTTGTGGATTAAACCACTCCTGCAAGTTGGGCAGACTATTATATTTATGTTGCTCACCATTTTCAAATGCACATGATTCATATGTGAAAGTACTTTTGCAAATATAATGCAGTCAGAAAGACATCTGTATTGCTCCACAGGAGCAGTAGTCAACCTGTTTCTTAGAGTACAATCTCACCCATGGTCTAATACAGTCTGATTATAAAGCTTAGAAACATCTTTTCTTCTGAATTTGTGTAAGATGACCAGTGTGTTTGTCCTGTCTACCAGTTAGGTTTATTGTCAAGCTCTTCTCCCTTAATTATCATATTAGTCATCCTTAACTTCAGAAACTTGTTTCCTGAACTTTGCATAAACTTCAAGGTTTGCTTGAAGTCTATGCAAAGGAACATTTTTTACCCTCCACTGCAATTTTTGCTGTGTAATAAATGCTTGTCTTCAGGTTACCTTCACTGGATCTCTTGGCTTAACTCACTCCTGTGGTGGAATCCCAAATGAAGCTGTGCATTATGAATGTATTGTGGAAATAAGCAACCCTTTCTACATGCCTTAATGAGCCTTAAAACAAACCATACCTAAGCAAGATATTTAACAAAGCACTATCTTCAAAAGCCCAGATCCATTTTTATTTTCATTACAATAGGGCCACTCAAGCACAGAAAGTTTGATTATGCAAGGTATATATTGTCTTACGGTCACTGCCATTAACTAGAAGAGAGAAGAAAAGCACTGATGTCTGTGACTTTTGCTATCCTTCATATAGAAATCCATATTTTTGATTCAGCAGACAGCCATATACTTTTAGATTCGGCACAGAACCAATTCCCTAACAGAATTTCATGTTTCAGATGGCAAAGTTGATGTGGCATTAGAGAAAAATGCAAGCCACTGATTGGTTATGTGGTTTGGGAGTGAAAGAGGGGTGAAAGGAGCCAGAGCAAAATTCCAGACTGGCATCTCAGAGTTCTCAAGACTGCAGTCTGTTTGTGACTTTGCACCATAAGTAATGGGAACTGTAGCTGGCTTGATTTCATTTCCCCTCAGGACCATACAGGAAAATTTTACCTTACTTAGTGTCCTAAACTCTGGTGTTGATCTGTGAAGGAGAATGAAAAACTGTTTTTGACTGTCTAACAGTTGGTAAATTCTACCCTGGAAGAACTTGTATATGCATAAAAAATTAGCTTACAGTATCTCTGAAATATAGATCAAGTACAGCAGCCAGTAGGTCATTACAAAGGTTGTAAACAACATATTCATCTACTGTTTTAGATTTATATTAAGGAAAACTTTAGCTAGATTACTCAAAGAAAATGTCTTTGAAAAGTCGCTTTTACCATTACTGTATATTTAGGTAATAAGATATTATCTCATTTGAATTTTTCATTTTTACCTCTTATTTCTTTGATCTTTCATCCTCCAAGTTAGTCTTTCAATTTTGTACATGTACAAGTTTGCATGCCCTTAAGCCAAACTGTACTGATTTTTGTTGGAGTTGAATCCCAGATCCCTTAGATTTTAGCAAAATCATGATTTATAAATTGGTTTTGCCTGGCATGTTGGGCATCCCACCAGAAGCACGTGATTTGCTGTTTCAGTCCACACTGCATGCTCACAGAGCCAGCTGCTCTGATGGCAGTAGTCCATCTTTCCATATCTAAAGCTGGTGGATCTGGTGTGGCAGCTGAAGTTGGCTACATGTCCATGGTCATAAGTATTAAAATGGGGGAGTTTACTATGAATGCATCATATGGTTTACAGTCACCCTTACAGGTCACTTCTATTGTCGTAAGCAGCCAAATTTCTGACAGTGTATGGATGTTGCTCGGTAACAGTATCTAGCTTACATGATGATGAGGGCTTTTTTGTATTCTCTTTGAGTATATACAATATACTCAAATATACAGTAGCATGTGATACATACATCCTTTTTATTTATATATACTAGTGAGTGGTTAGTTACTGCATGTAAGCAGGTTTCTTATTTACAAAGTCAAAAGAGGACATAGTGTGTCATTTGCATAAATGAGTGCAACTGTTGTGACATCAACTGTGTTTTATCTTAATGTATTTTATTATTTAGGAGTTTAGAATATCAGATCCATATAATATCTTATAGGTCCACTGGCCTTTGCCCAAGTGAATTTCCATTGAGTGGAGAGTATGCTAATGTCCTGGATCAGCAGGGAGCTGTACTTATCATTCATAGTCTTTATGCTATTTCCATTGAGTCAAATCAGTATATTGTCCTGTTATAAGAAAATGTTTTAATGAAGAAATAAATCCACCACCCCCCCTCAGAAAAATAAAAATTTGTTGGTTTGGTTTATGACCCCTTCCCTTTGAACTATTTTAAATTATGTAAAAATTTCCTAGTCTTTATCTTGGCACAAAAGATTTATTTCAAACAAACTGAGCTCAGCCTATATACCTTCCCTTAAAATTAGGTGAGGATTCATTCCTCAGAGGTCTCAATGCTTGTGCCTCTGACTTTTTGAGTATTTAATATTCAGGAGTCTCCTAGAAAAAAAATGTTTCTGGTCTGAGTGTCTTCAAAAGCTAAACTTCAAAAATGCAATCTGTATTAAGGTGGTTAAAGACTGAAAAAATCCTAAATCTTCTGTTCAAATTCTATGAACTTGTATTTATTAATCCAAAGGAAATTGCTCTCAGTAGTATTTCTCTCTCCAGCTGTTTTAAAAGTCCAGTTTCAGAAAACCTCTTACAAGTTACCTACTCTGATCTAGAGAGTGAAACTTCTAAGTCATATTAAATCTGAGGTATGGTAGCGGTTTTCTTTCCCTGTCTTCTTTCCTTTTGCTTAGTCCAGAAAAGCAGAGTGTAATTCTTAGGTGTGGTCATAGCCCTGAAATCATCTGAAGACTATAACTGGGAAATCTGAGCCCCACAACTGAACTATCCTTTGTTACAGATCTTTCCTAACTTCCCTATGAGCATGCTCATATTTCACTTTCTTCTACTAGGAAGTGTACACGAGGTGAAATTCACCTTACATTATATACTTGTTCTTTGAGTCTTTTTCTCCTTTTTTTAAGGGAAATTGGGATATCTTTCAAACAAAGCTATATCCATGCATTGCAGCTCTTGCTAAAGGTACATTTTGCACTATCCTATTTTAAATTAGGTTTCAGTTTAAAATGAAAGCATCTTTCTTGATCTCAAGTGCAGAATATTTAGGTGAGCAAGATTCCTTTCAACCTTTATAGAGAGACGAGCTGATGCAGAGTAGATACCTTCTATATAAAGGTGTTACAGTACTGTCGCCCTGTGAAAGCATTATTTCAGGCCAAAGCTTTAAAATTTTATCAGTGGGTATTGACTGCATTTCTTGCATTTTTTTGAAAAAGCTGACAGCCAGCAAATGATGTGACAAAGAAGCAGCAGCTGCTCAAGGCCTCATGCTGTTTCAGCAGTTCAGGCTGCTGCAACTGATTTTCTAGGACAGTTTTCAGAGGGGCACCCCAGGACATTATCTCTGTAACTGCTTCTCCTGTTATTAATTTAGTGCACTTTTAGAAAGTGAGAAAATGGTAGGGTTTCTGCCCCCACCCCAAAGGAAACCTTATGCACACAGTCTCAGAAACAAGTCTCCCTCACTGAGGGGTGTCTTTGGTACAGCACTGTTACTGGCATTTCTGACAGTGTCTCTTGACTTTATGAAGACCACTGGTAGAGCTGCGTCACAGTATGCAGTGAGGACTGTCAGTACACAAATGTGAAACTGGAATTTGCAAAATGAGAAAAAACATAGTTCTGTTAATATAGGAAATGTTCTCCTGACACCATAGACAATTCAGTTCTCCCATCAGTTAAGACAGGAATGGCAAAGGACAGAAAAGCACACTGTATGATAAACAGAAGTCCTATGGAGAAAGATGATAAATTAGATGAGCCGTTCTTCCATTGCTAATATCAGTTTCATCTAAATACAAGTTACTATATTTCTTAGAGAGTGAACAGTCAGACCTCAGAAGAGAAAATGATGCAGCTGTCCCCAGCATACATACTCAGAACAGGGCCTGGCCAAGAAGCAAGTGTGTACTACCCATAAATCACATGAATTTGTCTTTATAAAATCCTTTGGGACTTATATTATCAGATTTTTTTTAAATTGTGTCTCTTGCTAGGTAGAGGTAAAGTAAAAGTGGGGAAGGAAAGATTTTTCTGGGAGTGTAATGAATTTTCTTTTTTAATTTCCATTTTTCCATTCTTGTGACTATATATACTGGGTTACAAAGGATGCGGAAAAGGGTTCAAATTCAGATATAATTGGAACTTAAGGCAGAATATATATTTAGAGATGTATGCTTTTTATTTTATTCCTTTAGAGCATGGATGTTCAGAAAAAGGTGGTGACTAGTCAAGTTCATGGAAGAAAAATTCACTGAGGGACACAATGATGCAAATTATCTGAGAAATGTATTGCTACAGGATAAGAGAATCTGCATGAAATATCACTACACACTTTTGGCTACCGTCAGAGAAAGAATGGGTTCTTGTTCTGACTCAGCACAGTTGGTTTTCAGGTGCTTACTTGATTTCATTTAATTTTATCCCATACCCGTCAGTACGGTTATGGTTGTTTTCAGAATATATCTCTGAAGAGCTACTCACAGGAAGATTTGCTCATTTAAGAACTATGATTATATACATATGGTTCTTTATTCACTTCCAAGTCATTGAGAATGTTAGCAACTTATTAAGAATTTTAATCATAGCAGTTTATAGGTAATTTTTTTAATCTCCTGAATAATTTTGATTTGTCTTTATAATGAGCTGTAGAAGTTGATTACATGAAGAAGAATCAAATTATGGTACATAAAGTGTCTAGTCTAATGGGTAATTCTCTAATCTCTGCTTATAGTTAGGATTTTGGTTTCATTCTATGCCCTGGGTGGCTTACATAATAAAAATTTGAGGTAACAGTGTGGTGCATGATAGAAAATACGGATCGGTGCTGTGACCAGTCTTGTTCAACATCATTGTCAGTGACATGAACAGTGGGATTGAGCACGCTCTCAGCAAGTTTGCTGATGACACCAAGCTGTGTGGTTCGGTTGATACGTTGGAGGGAAGGAATGCCACCTAGAGGGACCTTGACATGCTTTTGAGGTGGGCTGATGCCAACCTGATGAAGTTTAACCATGACAAGTGCATATCCTGGGCTGCATCAAAAGGAATGTGACCAGCAGGTCAAGGGAGGTAATCCTGCCCCTCTGCTCTGCCCTCATAAGACCTCACTTGGAGTATTATGTGCAATTCTGGTGTCCTCAACATAAAAAGGACATGGAACTGCTGGAACAAGTCCAGAGAAGGGCCAAGAGGATGATCAGGGGACTGGAGCACCTCCCATATGAAGACAGGATGAGAAAGTTGGGGCTATTCAGCCTGGAGAAGAGATGGCTGCATGGAGATCACATAGCAGTCTTCCAATATCTGAGGGGGGCCTATAGGGATGCTGGGGAGGGACTCTTCATGCAGGACTGTAGTGAGAGGACAAGGGGTAACGGGTTCAAACTTAAACAGGGAAGTTTAGATTGGATCTGAGGAAGAAATTCTTTAGTGTAAGGGTGGTGAGGCACTGAAAAAGGCAGTTCAGCGAAGTTGTGAATGCTCCATCACTGGCAGTGTTCAAGGCCAGGTTGGACATAGCCTTGGGTGTCATGGTTTACTGTGCGGTGTCCCTGCCCATGGCAGGGGGATTGGAACTGGATGATCTTAAGGTCATTTCCAACATTAACTATTCTATGATTCTATGATTATTCTGGATTGGAGCCTGAACTACATCTTGCTTAACATACTACAATGGTATTTGCAAACACAGTACACTGTGATTTGCCATACGTTCAGATTTCACATACCAGTTGCATTCTTAAGAATATGCTAATACACCATCATGCAAATTTAGAGCATGATATGAACTTGTCTCATCATTTTCATTACCTCCCTGAAAGTACTGTGTTCTTACTGAAAAGACTTGTTATCTTCTTCTTTAACCTGACTAAATTTGATCGAAAGTTGCCCTTCTAAATATAGTCTGTCTGTGGGGATATATATGTATATGAAGAATTGGCATCACACAGATACTCTAAGTGCTTGATGTTTTTATTTATGGCTTTGAAGGCATAGATAGTTACTGAATTTTCAGACGGTTCCGATCTGGGAGGGGATCCGAGCATTTTGTAGAACAGAATTGCAATTCAAAACACTCTTGACAAATTGAAAAAAAGAGTCTGATATGAAAACCATTGTTGAGTAAGTCAAAATACTTAGGGGAGAAATATCCTGTATGAAAGTTAGAGAATGACCCATTATATAGCGATATTGCTATCATAAACCCAAGTGGTTTTCAAGTTCCCCTTTGTGAAACATAAACTGAACATGAATCTGTAATGTTCTGACATTGTGGAAGCAGGCAGGCCTCATCCAGAGATGTGAAAGCAGGAGTGTATTAAGAAATAGGAAGTAATCTTTCTGCTCCATTAAATGTTGATAAAACCTCTGTTGGACTTCTTTTGCCACTTTTTGACATAAGCTTCAAGAATTGTGGGGTCCACCTGGAGAGAATCGAGTCACACAAAGAAGGAAAGACCCAAAGTCTAGAAAATATTACTTATGAAAAAGAAATGAATGATTGTTGTGAGTGCTAAGAATAGAGACAAGAGGACGTGTGACATGATAGGTCTTCAAATGCTTTCAAGAAAACTGATGAGAAAGGCAAGAAACTCCCTGCCCCCTCCCCCCTGGACAGTTGAGCTTCTGTTTCAGAAGGTGAGCTTTATATAAAGCTTTAATAAAAACTTCCCAAAGTAAGGACATTGGGAGATACTTTTTCACGTAAGTTTCTTAGAATTCATTGAAGCTTCCATCACTAAAAGCTTTTATGAGCAAAATTAAAATCATCTGCCAAAAGTGGGTTAGGTATTTTTAATCCTTTATTGTGGTAGGAGTCTGAGATTAGAAGACTGCTTGAAGTCTCTTCCAACTATTTTTTCCTATTATTTTCTGCAAGCATTACTCATACAACAACAAAACACTTTAAGCAGTTTTCTCTCTGCAAAGGTATAGATTTCTCTTTTACTAACTTTTTGACAATGATAAAAAAAAATGTGCTTCAGTATCAAATTTGAAATACAGTTTGCAGAAGTACATGTACACTGCTGAAGGACAATTCATTTTAGGCTTCTACAATAAATATGATTTTGTGAATTTTCCCTTTAGTGTGATATATATATTAAAAACTATGCAAAAGAAATATGTTTAGTCAGGATTAATAAAATCTTTCCCCATTGGAAAGAGTACTACTAAATGCACCCATGCTGTGAGTGCTATCCTTGAGCTGAGAAGAGCAAATAAACAGGTCGAAATATTTTATAATGCGCAGTGGAAAAAAATACCTTAGCATTTGAACTGATTTATTCTTGAAACTAGCAATTTGAATGCTTAGAAAACATGTTTCTATAAATCCATAGCTACTATGAAGACAGCAAATTCTTGAGCATCTATGTTAGCAGCAGGTTTTACATCTTCATGGGGTTGGGGGGAGCAAAAAGCAGGGCCCAGGGGCTGATATTCAGTGCAAGCATAGACCCAGAAAATACTGTAATACATACTTTACAAGAACTAGAGGAAGCATTAAAATGTCAATTAAAACTGTTAAAATTCTTGTCATGGAATGAGTGTATGGCAGGTCACTTTGTCTGACATTCTTGCAAATGATATGCACTGGGCATAAATAGAAGATGCTATGGTCATGCTTTTCCATTGCAAGCCATTTAGAAGTTTGATGATAGGAGAAGAAAAGCCAAGTGAACAATATTACTAAATAGTCTATCCATCCCCTCCACCTGTTTACTAGAGTCCATAGGAAGCTACCCAGTTGGAAAATATGCCCTCCAAATTACAAATATGAGCTTTTTCAGTTCCATCGTTATTTTAATGTTTATCATAAAGACCACTGAATAATATGGTCTCTCTTTTTGATATCCCACTGTCAGTTTTGTGCTTTTTCATTGGCATATAGATTGTAATGTGCTTTAAGGCTAACTTCCATATGTGTCTATATGCGTATACAAAGGGATGAGAGCCTGTTGAGCACAATGCCTACTAAAGAGCATTTACTTGAATCTTTAGTAGTTACAGTGTTTTGTTCATTGAACCACTTCCTGTTTTGGCAGAATTTATTCTTGAGGGAAATACTTAAGCATCAACAAAATGTGTTTCTGGTTAAATAATGAAACCTTGGTGGAGTTGATCACTTGCCAGTCTTCCAAATCAGACCCTGACATGCACCTGTTTCATTTATTTGTTTTATGCAGCTTCTCATTTAACATACTGTTATGTTCAGGGGAAGCAATCATGCTCTACTAAGCAAATTGCTAACACTTTATTTAGTTCAAGAAGCTGTATGCAGTAATGCTAGGTTGCAGTTACAATACAGGTTTCTCTCTAGAAGACTGGAATATAATCAGAAATATGACAATTTTTTTCAGTAGAAACTCTCTAAAACAGAAGGAAGCCTGTAGGCACTGATGATTTTTTTGTGTCTAAAATGACTATAGGGACAGATGAATATTCAAACACAGAAGAGTTGAGACATTAAAAAAACTCACATAACTTTTACAATTTTGGTTTGATCTTTCATATTATACATCTGGATAAATATTAAAAATATTAAAAACCCAAACCCCCAAATATGCAGAAAACTCAGGCTTAAAAACCAAGTTTTTAGACTGTCTTAAAAGACATATCCTCTTCATCTGGCTTTCTCCTTTTATTATGTTCTGCCTACAGACAAAGTTGCTTATCTTTTGGAATCCAGAAGTCCTGCTTGTTATTTTATTTGAAACCACTATTGACTTGACCAAACATGATACTACTAATGAAAAAATGCATGATCTAAAAAATAATAGCATTTTGATTGTCCTCAGTGAAATATTGCATGATACTATTAAATAATATAATAAAGTAACAGAACTTCATAGGATGGCTAATAAATTCATGCAGCATTTATTTCTACTCTTTTGACTCTTCTCAAACTTAAATGAATCTCTCTAATAACAGCTTGGCAATCACTGTCAATTCCAGTCCACTTTATGTATGTATGCAAGAATGTATAATATACATAAAAGTAGTTACCTATCATTGAAAGTTGTTATGGTAATGTGAGTATACTGCTGAAGATATCCATTGCTTAAGCTTGTGGAGTTTACAAGTTTGATTTAATTATCTTTGAAGGGAGCTGACAAAGTAGTCTGTCCTGCTTCAAATTTCAGTCTACTTTCATTCCAAATTAACCTTTGCTCTCTGCTTCCTAACCATACTTTGTAATTATTTAATTGCATGTAAAGTTGTGGCATTTTTGACTTAGCATTCAACTCTGCCCCAAAATGTGGTGTTGAGTTTGGAGCTCAGGATGGTAATTTGGAAGTGCTTTTCTGTGCAGTATTGCTTGAACTACAGCTGCCTGCCCCCTGACAGACACAGAAGTCACTGTTAACAAGATTTAAAGTTTCTGTCATGTTTACACAGCCACATAGAAAATGTTGAAAGGAGACTGTGATTTAGTTGAAATTAAATACCAACAGTTACCAGCCCATAGCAGTGTGTATTGGTTATGATTAATATTTGACATCTGCATCTTTCTGAGATATTTTAATCACTTTTCTTGTCAGATGAAAAGTGCACTACAATATGTTTCTTAATAGAGTGGGTGGAGGGATTTCAGTACACTGAGTTTTCTAGAGTTGAGACTGAGCTTATAGAACTTGTGTGAGTACTTAATTCTGAGCCTTTAGTAGGTTTTTCAAATACATCTGGGCAGCTGGGAACTTCGTATTTCAGTGTAAAGGATCTTTTGGCTCTCTGTTTTCTGCTTTGATCCCGTGGTAACTGGTGAGGAGTACTACCAATATGGATATGTCAAAGAAAATTGTTTGCCTTTTCATATGAAAATTGCAAGTAAAATTGAGAACTGTTTCAGAAATAGAAGTTATTTTTCAGGGTATTCTGAAAGATATTGAAACATTTGGAACAAAGATTTGACATAGATTTTAATAAAGGTCAAGAACGAAAATGACAGCATCATTCTGGTCCTTCAGGAACTTTTTATTTTTAGTTCTAGCCTTGAAAAAATTTTGCTATTTTGTGGGGTTTCTTTGGGAACCTAGCCTTATCTTTGCCATTAATATGACAATTAATTTTATCTTGGTGCACTTTTTCAGTATGGCCCACTCATACATGAAAAGTTTAACAAAGATTTTTCAGGGAATATTAATGACAAATATTAAAAAATGTTGGTCATGTCCCTTCAAAGTAACTTTCCCAAGGCATCTCAAAAAAAGAGCAGCAGGACTGAAGAGCTGCAATTCAAAACTATGGCTGTGTACCTGGACTCCTTCAGGGCCTAGAATAGTACCTTCACACAGAAAGACAATGTGTGAATCAGAGTAGCCCAGCAATGATATGATTCCTGAGGTAGCCCAGCATCATTTGTTTGCTCCACTGTGCTGTGTAGATGGAACTATTGCTAAAGAAACCAACTTATATTATACTTTCTTATTTCTCCTTTAAATGAGCAGATATTATAGTAATATTTTTATGGAGCAACTTTGCTGGATGCTGTCCCTATGTTAATTACTTGGAAAATAATATTAGACATGTGCATGTAAAGGGATCAAAGTGCTTAAAAAGTTATGACAGTCTTTACTCAAAAAAGAATTTGTAAGTTTGCTACATCAGGACTTCTGGAATATGGTATACTGTATTTGTAAGGCACTGGTTTGTCAGGGAAGAAGTTAAAAAGCCAACACCAGTCTAACTCTTCCACAGCTCCTAAGTGCACCTTTGTCATTGAAACTAACAGTATAGAGGTATAATAAATAGACTAATTATATGAACATCAGACTGGCAGTATTTCTTTTCTTAAAATCTCAACAGATATTAAGAGGAAGAAAGGCGCGTACAAAGATAACACAAAGGTAAGCCATACATAATACCATTTCTAGCATCCTATAATCTGCTTAACTTGTAGAAACAAGGAAGTTCTTATACAAGAAGTGGGTTTACCTTATAAGAAAGTGCAACTACCAAAGCCTTTGAAAGAAGTAATTGCTCTCTACTTGTGCCAAAATCATCTTTTTAGAACTGCCTGAAGACTGTGAAGTTAAGATTCTATAGTGTAGAACCACAGGTTCACAGTTCAAACAAGTGTATCTCAGTCTGATCTTTACATAGAATGACTAATTTACCACTGCCAATTTCATCCTTTTAATGCATGCTAGCAAGTAGCAGACATTCCTTAAAGTAGTTGCCAAAACCCTCCTTTGATGCTATTTAAATCTTCCTCCTTCAGCAAAGCTATTAATAATAACAGAAAATTAAGACCTTCACCTTTCATTTTGTATCTGTGAGAAGGAGACAAATCTCACAATCTATTTTAGAGATTTCCTATGGAAACAAACACTGCTGGATCTCCATGAGATGCTGCTGATGCTCTTTTGCCAAGAATTTTCTCATATCTAATAGTACAGAATTTGTGTAGGAATTCAACCAGGTATGCTCTAGAAGGTTCACAGCACAATCTGTTCAGGTGGTGTTTCTTACACATGTCCAATTTGAAATTATTAACAGAAGCAGCTGCTGGTTTTGGTTTTCTTAGTGCCTTCAAGGAAATACATGGGACCATCAGAAAGCTAGCAGAGGCTTGACAGCATCATTCTGGTTTTTGTGTTGAAAATTTGTAGCCAGTTGCACCTTTTTAGATACTCCATTACATCCCCTTGTCTCAGGAAGAGTACGTTTGACTTTCTCCAGAGGAGTATGCTAAGCTACATGTGTATTGCATGGAATAATTTAAAATCTGTTCCTTTCAAACACCAATGAAAGTCTTGGGTCAGAGGGCAAACTGTCCAGTGTGGCAATTTCCATATCTCATAATACAGTAGTGCTAGTGCCTTACTTTCATGATAAAAGGAGAATAAAAAGAAGGTATTTTCCATGTGATTTTGTGACCTCCCCATTTTGTGATGAACATGTATTTCAGTCATTACGAAAAATATGCCTGGAAATCTGTGCATCAGTTCTGTGGAGGTAGTTCTGTGTAGCAAAGCCACAGCTGCGTGTGCTTAATTGGCCCTGTGATGCCTTCTCCTTTTGGTCTTGTGTTTGAAACAGCTTCATGACAGCTTTTTGTTACTGTTTTCTGCTTATAAGAGGTTTATTTGCCATGCACATACTTACAGCAGTAAGGCATGTTTGATTATTGCTGCCACATTCACTAAAGGGAGATTGAGCGTTACCTTGCTACTGTAGCAAGAATACAGACGCGTTTTACTGTGCTCTGACTTTGTCAGAAATGCATAAATTTCTTTTCTCTTTTCAGATTAAATGCAGCTGCTCATATTACCAAGATTACACAATCATGCCTTGAGTCACAATCCTGCGTAGATGGACATTAGCCCTACTGACTGTCATTTCAAAATATGACCAGATATCATGAACTGTATCACTGCAAGTAACAGCCTCTCACAGCTATGTATGCACCAGGCTGCGCACTTTAAACATCTTGCTTTGTTACACCATGTTTTCAGTATGCATTGAGATGGCTCTAAATCAAAGTGCGTATATCTAAATCCCTCTGGTATTTAAATTAGTTTGAAATTAAGGTCCAAATTTTAGAATTACTGATTTAAACTGAGATTTGGATCCTGAAGAGATATTGATTCAAAGTATATATTTTGATATATATTTGGCATATCAAAGTATCTCAAATTTGGATATAATAAGAACTTTCCTTTCTGCCAGGACTCTTACTTTCTTGTGGGTTTTCTCTGGTGAAAACCTTGGACAAGATTAATAGTAAGCCAGAAGATATCCTCTGTATGCATTCTATTGTTCTCATTTCAGTGAAGCATCTTGATGCATGCAGTTTTCTGGTGGATTTTTGAAGAACTCTTATAAGTATTCTATTTTAGTTACCTTGTAAATTTGGAATTTATCTCTGTCACTTCCAGGTGTCATATTCAGTTACCAAGTTAATCATCCATAGTGACATCACTGCCAATGCGTAATACTTTAAGGTTATATATTTCTAGTTGGTGACCTTGCTGTCAAGGCATCCTCAGAAGATGCACTCTGGCAAGGGGAAGATTTGTCTTATTAACTGTTTTTTTGATGTTGTAGTTTAAGGCCCTCATGCAACCCGCTTGCTCTCTCTCCCCCCTCTTTCTTCCCCCAGTCCTGGGGGAATGGGGGAGGAGAATCAAAAGAATGCAACTCCCACAGGTTGAGATAAGAACAGTTTAGTAACTAAGGTAGAACACAAATCACTATTGCTACCACCAGTAACAATAATGACAAGAGAAATACAAGGGAACAGAATACAGTCACTCACCATCGATACCCAGCCTGAACAAGCAGTGCACCCCCACCCTTCTGGGTCTCTGTCCTCTGTTTTTATATCCTGAGAATGATGTGCTGTGGTATGGAATACCTCTTTGGTCAGTTTGGGTCAAGTGTCCTGTCTCTGCTTCCTCCCGGCTTCCCCTCCTCCCTGACAAATCATGAGGCTCAGAAAGTCCTTGGTCAGACCAAAACATTACCAAGCAGTAACTGAAAACACTGTTGTTATCAGCGCTGTTCCCAGGCCAAAAATCAAAAACACAGCACTGCACCAGCTACCAAGGAGAAAAATGACTGCTACTGCTAAACCCATGACAGTGATTTTGCTGCTGCTTTGTATACTTTGCTTAATATTCACTTATAGACAGTGATTTTGCTGCTGCTTTGTATACTTTGCTTAATATTCACTTATATTTCACTCTCCTGTATATATGATACTGATGATAGAAGACCAAACATGTCTTTTGCTCAAGGTCATAAAAGAATCTCTTTTAACTTTTTTAGGAAATGTAAGTTATTTGCAATACCTGTTTTCACAGTGAAATAACTGTAACCCATCTTTCATTTATGTGTCAATGAAGATCATACACAGTATTTACAACAATATTAATGCCACTTTCCTTACAGTTTTGGGTATTTTCTGCAATATGATTTGTGTAAGTGGGGTATGTCAAGGGAGATGTGATCTGAAGGTATGTTGTTTTCATATTGATGTCATGCAAATAGTTAAAAATTAAATTAAAAGCCTGTTTCACCATTATTGTTCTTAAACTTGTGCCAAAGACAAAAAAATTCATTGCATGCAGAAGAGTTAGTAGGGTTAGAGGATGCACAAACAGGTAAAATGTGAAAACTGATAAAATGATCGTGAATCAGCCATATGTCTTGGGATACAGGCATCAGACAGCAGTGTTAAGCACTTCATCATTCCTGCCCTCCAGTGTCTGATGTTTCTGATTTCTTCTTTATTGATTTCAACTAAAGAAAATATAGAAGAGTATAGAGGTGACCCATTTTTGTTGACAGATACATGTGTTAGTCTTGTACTCCCAGCAAATTGTTTAGACGTCAGGGATAACTCTTAGGTAAGAGATAAACACAATATCCTGTGATTTCTAAACCTACTGATTCAGCAGACAGAAGGTAAAGATACAGACTGCTTTCATAGTTTCAGTCTGTTATTTGTTATTTGACAGACTGAAAATTTAACAGGACATTGGGAATGGTGAAAAAACCACACACACACATACATAAACAAACAAAGCAATCAAAACCAACACAAAATCGCAACCAACCAAGTAATCAACCAACCAAAAAAACCCACAACCCCCCCTCTAAATTACTAAAATTATTAAACTTTCATCACACTGGGAGCATACACTGGACTTCTTCAAAAAAAGAGTGACAAACTACCTCTCTTCTACCTCATGTGATTTTGAAGTTCAAAGTAACCGATGTTCTGCGCAACATATTATTTTGTAAAAATTAATATTCAGCACAAAATGTTTATATCTTGGTGTGCTGATACATTGTATCTACCTAGCCAAGGACACTAGTAAAGGGGTTTTGGTCACATTCTATCTAGTATTACCTCTTTCCAGGCTGTGGTCAAAATATGGCAGTTATTTGGAGTCTGTGTTTAATATTGTCTATCCATAATCCTTACATTTGTCTCACGTGGTGAAAAAGAATGCTAAAATAGTGAAGTAAAAATATAACATCTGAAAAAGTGAAGAACTCTTGCGCAGCGATACTAGTTCATTTTGATAGATAAAATAGTTGCGCCTTACTTCCACATGGCTTCCGTTATTTGTTTAGAGAAACAGCCTTTTCAGTTAAGTTACACTTTGGAAATGCATGAAATCTCCTTTCTGTTATGCTCAGCTCATCAGTTTTTCAAACTTTTGCTAAGGAGGTGTGAATTGTGGAAGAAAAAGGAATTCCCAGCATTTAAGAAAAAAATTTGCCTCCCATGCACCCAAGAGAGAGTGTGTCCTAGATATTCAGTATATTTCAGTGTGACACAGTTCCAGGGCACAAAATGTGTCTTGCATTTTATTCCATATTAGAAGTGATTCTCAATGAGAGATTCAAACGATTTGCCACTGGGGTTTAGATTTAACAGTGATTGAGCAATTGATAGTAAGAGTGTTGAGATTATAATGTCTTGGAGATGGGTAATTGTCCCCGGTACTTAATGAGCTCTACTGAAATCTTTCCACAGCCTGACCAGTTGCCATTCTGATCCCTGAAGAATAGACACTGTTGATCCAGGAGTATGTGCATTTGTAAAGTGTAGCTGTTGGCATTTTAAAACAAGCAACACATAAAGCACAGCTCCTAAATAATCTGAATGAACTGGATTTTCATGTACCCACTTGCCTTTCAGTGCGTATTCAATCCTTGTACTCTCAGATGGTTAATGGGCCTGTTTGTATACATCTACCATGGGTTATTTTATGCAGGTTTATGGCTTGAGGTTTTCTGTAATCAGGAAGAAGCACTTGCTGTTCCTGAGAGGAAAGGCCTTTTTTCTATGGAAGACAAACAACCTTTTGGCAAGACTAGTAGTTTGTAATCTGCCAGAAAGTTGCGAAAGGATGCCAGTTGCCCCAGGAAAGCTTTCAGTATCTTTTTTTTTTTGTAGGACTGCAAACAGAATTCAAGTGCAAGATAAACTTAAGGCCAAAACCTTTAACAGCTCACCAGAACCTCTTCAGTTAAGGCGAATAAGCAAGCAGAAATGAAATTTAATCTTCTACTTTCCACAGTCTTTTTTAAAAAGTGCCTTGAAATATACTACTTATCAGAACATTTGGTCTAATCTTTCTCAATATAATTTTATTTTTAAACAGAAAATAGGTTTTCTATTCATGTAGCTATGTTTCATTTAAGTATATATTGGCCTTTGCTTTGCCTATGACAAAGTAAACCACAATCATAGAATCATAGAATAGTTAGGGTTGGAAAGGACCTTAAGATCATCTAGTTCCAACCCCCCTGCTATGGGCAGGGACACCACACACTAAATCATGCCACTCAAGGCTATGTACAACCTGGCCTTGAACACTGCCAGGAATAGAGCATCCACAACTTCACTGGGCTGCCCATTCCAGTGCCTCACCACCCCTACACTAAAGAATTTTTTTCCTCAGATGCAATCTAAACTTCCCCTGTTTAAGTTTGAACCCATGACCCCTTGTCCCCTCACTACAGTCCTTCATGAAGAGTCCCTCCCCAGCACCCCTATAGGCCCCCTTCAGATATTGGAAGGCTGCTATGAGCTCCCTATATAGCCTTCTCCAGGCTGAACAGCCCCAACTTTATCATCATATCTTCATATGGGAGGTGTTCCAGTTACCTGATCATCCTCGTGGACCTCCTCTGGACTTGTTCCAACTGTTCCATGTCCTTTTTATGTTGAGGACACCAGAACTGCACACAATATTCCAAGTGAGGTCTCATAAGAGTAGAGCAGAGGGGCAGGTTAACCTCCCTCAACCCTCAGGGTTTGGTCTTGGGACCAGTGTTGTTCAACTTCTTTGTCAGGGACATGGACAGTGTGATTGAGTGCGCCCTCAGTAAATTTGCTGATGACAAAAAGCTCTGTTGCTGGGTTGATACACTGGAGGGAAGGAATGCCATCCAGTGGGACCTTAACACGCTTGTGAGGTGGGCTGATGCCAACCTTATCCAGTTTAACCATGCCAAGTGCAAGGTCCTCCAACTGGGTTGGAGCAATCCCAGGCAGAGCTACAGATTGGGCAGAGAAGAGATTCAGAGCAGCCCTGCGGAGAAGGACTTGGGGGTGTTGGTCGATGAAAAAATGAGCATGAGCCAGCAGTGTGCTCTTGCTGCCCAAAACGCCAACTGTATCCTGGGCTGCATCAAAAGGAGTATGACCAGCAGGTCAAGGGATTCATGATCTGTAAAACCCTGTGTTTCTATGAATTCTTTATGAATTCTCTTGCTCATTTCTATTAAGTCTGTAAGGGAAAATCGCTACATGCAGAGACCTAAATCTAGATATAATTATTTATTTGCTAATTAAAGGGGAAAAGATCACTAGAAAATACTGCCTTTTTTTTGTTGTTGTTGTGATTACAAGCATAATGTCAGTCTGGATGCTCTAATTCAGTTACAAATGAAAAAAAGTGCAAAAGATTGAGAATGTAAAGTTACCTATTTAAGATTAATGGGGATCCTGCTCCCTTGTGACTTTTTGACTGAGATGGTTGTGATGATTTTCTTGTGAATTAATACTTCTTAGTAAAAAATGGTTAGGGGTATTTCATTTTTTTTTCAATAAGACTAAATTTTTTCATAGTATTATTCTCAAACTAAAACCAAGAAAAGTTTAGATTTGTTATGTATAAATTGATCCTGTAATAATCTTTATTTAATGGGGATAAGGTATTTACTTACCAGTACATTATACAAAAGAAGGCCAGAAGCCCACATTAAAATAGTAAATAAAGATGTCAGTTAAAATTATATGTACTCCTAAAAGCCTTTAAATGATGCTGCCGGAAGCCAAAGACCTTCTGCTGCTTTGAGCTGCGGCATGTAAGTGCAGGGTAATGGCAGAATATTTTTAATTAAGATATTAGTCGTCAGTTAACATTAGTGAACCATAATGTGTGTACACACAGAAATGAACCATTTAAAATCCTAGGAAAAACTACATGAAGCTAAAGGGAAAATCCTATAGGACCTCAAAAAATCTCTTTCTTTTAGCTTTCAAAGCAGGGGTGAAAGGTCACGTATACCATTCAGTCCCACATATGCTTAGCAAAAGATTATATTTGTCCTCACTGTCTCAATTTCTGCTGGCAAATTCTCATTTAGAAACCTAACTAGGCTGTAGATCATAAGGTAATAACCCCAGGAAAACTGTTTAAAGAAATATTAGTTATTTGTGGACGGTGCATAATCTAGAAGCCCTGATGGTTAGGAATGAGAATGGTGTGTCAGAACCTTTACTCCTACCCTAAAACCCTAGTGCTTTTTTTTTTTTCCCCAAGATATGATTGTCTCTCTTTAGCCAGAAGAGCAGAACACCTTTTTTGGGGAATTTCAATTGCTTCTAGGATTCTGTCTTTGCAAGGAAAGCATGAGTTTAGACATCTATACTTAATCTGGTTTTGAGACTGTGCACAATAGAATTAGATTAAATGATTAGCAATTAGAGCAGCCTTAAAATAATTTGAATAATTATTATTTGTGTTCTTGTAGCTCAATTAGATCTGAGAGCACAGTTGTAAATACTTGACCCATTTTGTCTCATCAAAGTGTGATAGATTATTCATAGTAAGTACTAATACTTGCAATGAGAATAACATTTCGAAGTTACTGGCAGTTAAATGTCCATGTGAGAACATATTTAGGGACCACATGTTTCTTAAAGAACATTAGCACTCCCGAAAAGGGATCTAAGTCAAGAAAGGAGCAAAAGTTGCCTTGTGTGTTGTCATGGGTTCAGCAGCAGCAGTCATTTTCCTTTAAGTAGTAGCTGGTGTAGCACTGTGTTTTGGTTTTTCGGCTTGGGAACAATGCTGATAACACCAGTGGTTATAGTTATGGCTTAGAATGTTTAGGCTGGCCAAGGACTTTCTGAGTTTCATGCTCTGCCAGGGAGGAGGGGAGCC
>JASSUY010040435.1:0-11191 GCA_032466535.1 Forpus xanthops | reverse complement strand
CTGCACACAATACTCCAAGTGAGGTCTCACAAGAGCAGAGTAGAGGGGCAGGATCACCTCCCTCGATCTGCTGGTCATGCCCCTTTTGATGGGTGCAGCCCAGGATACGGTTGGCTTTCTGGGCTGCAAGAGCATATTGCCGGCTCACGTTCAACTTTTCATTGACCAACATGCCCAAGTCCTTTTCCACAGGGCCGCTCTGAATCTCTTCTCTACCCAACTTGTAGCTGTGCCTGGGATTGCTCCCACCCAGGTGTAGGACCTTGCACTTGGCATGGTTAAACTTCATCTGGTTGGCATCAGCCCACCTTACAAACATGTCAGGATCCCTCTGGATGGCATTCTTTCCCTCCAATGGTTCAGCCGACCCACACAACTTAGTGTCATCATCAGACTTGCTGAGGGCGCACTCAATCCCACTGTCCATGTCACTGACACCAATCCCTGAGGGACACCACTCATTACTGGTCTCCAGCTGGACGTTGAGTCATTGAGCACAACTCTTTGCGTGTGGCCATCCAGCTAGTTCTTTATCCACCGAGTGCTCCACCTATCAGATTGATGTCTCTCCAACTTAGAGACAAGGATGTCCTGTGAGACAGTGTTGAATGCTTTGCACAAGTCCAGGTAGGTGACATCAACTGCTCTACCCTTGTCTATCAGTTCTGTAATCCCATTATAGAAGGCCACCAGATTGGTCAGGCAGGATTTCCCCTTACTGAAGCCATGCTGGCTGTCACCAACCACCTTGTTGTTTTTCATGTGCCTCAGCATGCTTTCCAGGAGAATCTGCTCCAAGATTTTGCCAGGCACAGAGGTGAGGCTGACTGGTCTGTAGTTCTGTAGCTCATCCATTTTCCCCTTCTTGAAAAGGGGGTTATATTTTCCTTTTTTCAGTCATTGGGAACTTCACCTGACTGTCATGATTTTTCAAATATGATGGACAGTGGCTTAGCAACTTCATCTGCTAGCTCCTTCAGGACCTGCGGGTGGATTTAATCAGGTCCCATGGACTTGTGTACGTTCAGGTTCTTATGATGATCTCAAACCAGATCCTCTCCTACAGTGGGCCTAGGGTCTTCATTCTCATAGTCTCTGCATCTGCCTTCTGAGGTTTGTGTGGTGTGGTCAGAGCATCTGCCAGTGAAGACTGAGGCAAAGAAGTCATTAAGAACCTCAGCCTTCTCCAAACTCAGGGTAACCAGTTCTCCTGATAGCTCTGGAGTGGGCCCATGTTGGCCCTAGTCTGTCTTTTATTTGCGATATACCTATAGAATCCCTTCCTGTTTTGCTTAACAACTCTAGCCAAGTTTAATTCTAACTGAATTAAACTGAATGAAACTGAATTTCCTAACCTGGTCCCTAGCTTCCTGGACAACATCCCTGTATTCTTCCCAGGCCGTCTGTCCTTGCTTCCACCTTTTATAAGCCTCTTTTTAATTTTTTTTTTTTTTTTCCAGAAAAGTGTTGAGATAAAAGCTGTATATGTAGTATTCCATTTGTGGTCATGTCATGGCTTTGTACTGTGGAATTATTGCCTCCTTTTTCATCTGCTTATTTGTAGGAGATTCATGCACATTGAACACCAACAGTTGCTTTTCCTGCAGACAGATCAAACTTGCAAAAATAATCTTTGATCTCCAATCAAATTTTGACCCTACTTTCAGATAGTATCACACTCAGTACCTGTAGACAACTATACTTTTTGTCAGTGCTGCTTATGTTCCAACCTAAAGTAAGAATAGCTTTATTATGAATAAATATTACCTTGTTTTCTGCATTAACACATCTCAAATGCTTAGGGTCTACTATCCTTCTTGGTTTTGCAAACAATGACAAATGAAATGGGAAGATACAAAATACTTCTTCCACTTAGTGCTTATGGGGGAAAAGAAATTAAAAAAAAAAAAAAACAAACAAAAAAAAAAACACCACTCAAAATACTAATCTTTACTTAATATGCATTTGGGTTTTAATTTTCATGTGTTTTTGTCATTTGTGATTTCTAGACAGCAACACAGTAATAGTTCCAAAATAGAGAGAAACCAACTGCATCTAAGACCAGCTCCTGGGCATATCAGAAATCTCACAAAACCAGCTTCTGTTTCTGTGTTTAGAAGGCCTCTGAAGTTTTATAGGCTTGTTTGATTTTTTTTTTTGTTCTCCAGTGCACCCCTACAGCACATGAAACCTCTGAAATGTGTCTGATGTATCCATCTTGAATTCAAGATGCATTTAGTTTCAGTGTGATCCAACAATGAATTACATTTAGAAATCAAATTATGTGGAAATTTCATGGGGTTTATTAATGATGTCTGCAGTACCTTTTATAATTTTAAAAAAAAAAAACACCTGACTTTCTGCAATATTCTTCTAATGTACATTTTCTAAGTTAGTAGGCTCCTTCTGCTAAATTTATCCTATGTGTCTAATGCCTTCTCTACTGCTGTTTTTCTTCCCTTGAGTAACATTTAGCACCTTTTGCTTCCTTCCAGAGTTGCTTATCTGTGTGAATATCTCACACTACTGGCATCTTGTATTGTTCTTGCCTGAGTGAATGCTAGAATTCCAGAATTAGTAAGAAAGCAGTTTGTTCCTTGATTATGAGAATCTTCTATTCATCCAGATGTAAACAGTTAAAGACTTTATGCTGATTTTTATCACCATTGGTGATTTCTTACTCTTCCCGTCTAGATTTATCCTTGGCGTAAGTGGCCGCATTTCTTATTTGCTTCCACACTAGTCTATGCCAGTGATTAATTTGTTTTGTTATCTTCAGTTGGAAAAAACATAGGTGTAGCTGTGATGTTGTACAAAATATTTTGGCACAGAGTTCTGGATGCTTTATCGTACCTCTCGTTTAAAGCTGAATAAGGCAAGCTGTCTTTAAAATGTGCCAGCTTCCTCTTGTGATGGAGGTTCTTGGCAAATCCCTTCTGACTGCTAGGTTATAGTGATTATTTAAAAAAAGTCCTCTAAATACATGAAGAGCTTTAAGATTAGTGCCAAAATGAATGTCATTAAGTAGTCTAATGAACCAGGTGTGTGGCCTTTTGAAGTCAGCAGTCACTGAGATCTGGGAGAGCAGTGCTAGTTCTGAAAAGTTGAAAGGCATTCCTGCTATCCCAGGGGAAGCCTAAGGAACGGGGACTTGCTGCAGAAATTGAACTGGAATTAGAAAATGATGGGATTTATGGAGAAAATATAAGCTATTTGAAGGTATCTTTCTAGCCCTCGAGCTAGAATCTTGTCTCATACCTCATTGCCAGTGAATCTGCAGAGATGCGGCTTTGATTACTCTCCATTGTGAATGACTAGTTCCTTCCTAATGTCTGTCTCGGGCTATTAGACGTGGAGTTCATCTTGCTGTACTGTGCTGGGAACAGAGGAGTTTGGGATGGTTATTCCTGATTTGCTTCCCCCCTCTTCAGCAGGGCAGGCTCTTGAATGCCCTTGATACTACTGTTAACTGAGTGGTGGTGAGGGGCAGTTGGTGGGAGTGTAAAACGTGCGGTGAGGGATAAGTATGTATGGATAACAGGCTCCCGAGATTAAACCAGACCATTTGGTTCCTACTTACACAGCTGAAGCTTTAGATACTGTTTTGTTTCTGAAACAAATGCTACCGTGTTACTCGGATCGACTACAAAAGCCTAGGATGTCCTTGCAGCCCTGCAGATCTGTCTGGCATCTGGTGATGAGACCAGAGAATGGAAAAGGCAGCATGAGTGGGCTCCATGCCACAAACTTGCATCCGCCTGGTATTTATAGGCTCTTACAGCACTGTTGATAGGCAAGGCAGAGGCAAGGACTGTTGTCGGCAAGGCAGAATAGATGCACATTTGGGGGGGGTTGTGAGTGTATTGGTTGGTTGGCTTTGGGGTAACTTGCCTTTTTCTTGGTGGTTTTGGGTTTTATTTTTTTATTCTTTTGTTGTTGGTTGGTTGTTTTTTAATCTAAGCCACCTAGATCAATAAGTCTGTTAGAGCAGACAGCTGGCCTGCATGGACTATCTGCTGTTTGAGTGTCTGCGTACTTTCTGGTACAAGCAGAAATAGCTTGAACACCTTCATCTTGCAGACACTGGAAATGAGACTACAGCTACTGAGCCACCAGTCATGTGTGCATTTGCGGGGAGGAGGAGGGAATTTGGGGAAATACTTGCAAATGAACCAGACGATCAAGGCCTGCGCAGTAACTTGTGCTAAGTTCACTTGCATTGTAATGAAGTATCCTTGCAAGGCTATATAAGAATTATTCCTATTCACGCAGTTTCTTGTTGTCTTACGGTGGTATAAGAAGTCTATAGCCATTAGAAGAGCCAAAGATGAGGTGGTCATATGACATAAATTTCACACTGCTGTGTGAAATGCTCCCCTTCCAGATCCCTCATATGAGGCCATGCCCCCAGCATTTACAGGCTGTGACGTGTCTCGGGGCAAGCCTGGACCCAGCTGCCTTTGGCATACAAAACAAGCAGACATTGCTTGCTCTGGGCTGGGAGTCAGGCAGCCGGGCCTCCAGCAGTGTGTTAATCCATCTTGACAGAGAGTCAGACTTCAAAGGATGAGCTTGTGGAAAGTTTGGACATCAGAAGTTGTCCATCACGACTATGGGTTTAACAGATCCTGTCCCCAGACTGTCTTTTGTGCCTGGTAATCCTTGCACCCTGATTGCTTTGTTCTTTTGGTTTGCAGCCATCATGACCACCACAGTGCTTGTCTTATGGTCTGTCTTTGCATTGGAATGGCACAGGGGATGCTTGGAGAGGCAGGAGCTGTTCTGCTATCCCTTCTGCACTCTTCTTTCCCCCTCCCTTTTTTTCTCCCTTTTTTTCCCCCTTTACCTGCCGTAGGAAATGCAGCACGCAAGTCAGAGTAGCAGTCACTTTTTGCTCTTTTGACATGAACCCTTGCTTAGAGATCAGCTCAGGAGAACTAAGTTGCAAAGTGCTGTTGAACAATCACAGTTTAAGACCAATGGAAAATATATTAGTTGATAGTGCTGAGAGGGCTTGGGCAAAATATATGAGGTAGGTTTAAGTCACTTGGGTTAACTCTCAATTTCTTATCTATGCTCACTGATCAGTGGTAAGTATGCCCTTTTTGGTGTGACCTGTCTTATATTTATTCGATTGTCGGTAGTATTCTTCGCAAAGACAAGCCTGTATATTTCAAATCCACTCTCAATTGCCTTGTGTTATAATCCAAGGGTAATATATTTCAGTGCATTTTTTAAGAACATGATTTTTTTATTTTTTAATTTAGCTTTAGCAGTTTCATTAATGTGTCTGAGTTTTCTCTGAGTGGCCCTTTTGCCATTATATGAAGTAACAGATATTCAGTAAGCTTCTGTGGCCATGTAAAGGAAAGTCTTATGTTTTATTTGATCTAAAAATCTGAAGGATTTTTCTGAAGTAGTTTGTTATTCTTTGAAGTTATAATGGACCACTGATTCCTGGCTCATCAAATAAGGTTTCTATTGGGGTGTTTTGCAGATTTATAGTAATATAGGTATGAACACTGTATCTGTTGGAATATTATAACCTGTTAGGAAAAAAAAAAGCATGTAAGTCTCTGTTCTGGATTTTCTGTTCTGCAATGAATATTTCTGGTGTGAACTGATCTTTGTTTTAAATTTCATCTACCTAGCCTGAATCTCTCTGAAAACACAGTTGCTCCCAGTTGCAAATCAGAGGTATTGTCTCTACGTCAATGCTAGTCATACAGAGACTAAAAGAAAACTTTTATGAAGTGCAAGAGTAGATCCATGCAAATTTTCTGGCTGATGTGTTCATGAATTTCCCACCTCCCTGTACCCCCATGATCCATCTTTGATCCTACCAAAGAATCTTGAATTTGAGCCAGATTTCTCTGGGAATTTTTCCCCTCAGTGGTGATGTTTGTCAGGAAAGGGATTTCTATGGCAAGTAGAGGTAAAGACTCTGAAGACACTGTAGACATGAGAATAAGTAGCATCAAAACCCATGTGGAAAATTACTCGTGTGCACCATGTAAATGCATAAGATTTTTTTTTCTGGTGATTCTGTCAAGGTTTTGTCATATTTTCTATCAAATTGCACAATCCCTACATACAAATGAGTGAGGAAATATTTTTTTTTAATCATTATTTCCTGTGTAAATTATGGAGAGGAGGGGATCCTGTTATTAGAAATCATCTGTGTAATCATCTAGATTGGGCTTCATCTAGTGCACGGTGACTGTGTTTTTCATTCCTCTCTGTAATACCATTTATCACCAGAAGCCATGATCTGCTGTTGCCAGACACAAGGGTTAGGGCTACCATTTAGTGCTCAAACCTTTAGTCAAAATTTCAAAGAGATTGAGGAAGAGAAAGTACATAGCCAGGAAGGACCCTGTTCAAATCAGTAATTCTTTTAAATGCCTGCACCAAGAACACTCTGTAAAGAGCAGAAGGGATGCATGTCTTCAAAACCAGCATATGCCCAAAACATGGATTGAAAGAAGTGCTCCAGGGTCTTCCATGATCAGTGGGTACAAAGGTGCTTTTGTTTCAAAGTTTGTGCCTGAGGGTATATCTGTCATAAAGGGCTGTTTCTATAGGCCACATAATGTTGGACTGGGTCCTTTGGGTGACTCCTACCTGTTGCTAAATGGATGCCAGAGTTGCTTCCAAATGAAGTATGGAGAGGACTATATATAGTGTAAAGCTCCATTGGAGCAATGAGGCCTCCCCTAGCTCCAGAGGAACTGAGGGAAGGAAAGAATACTGCAGGCAACTAAAAGGAAGCTATTTTAAAACAAACAAAAGGTCATTGCAGGTTTATCTCATGTCTGGTGATTCTTTGATAAATGGAAGACTTCTCCAGGGTAGCAGGTGTGCATCTCCCTGCATCCCAGTTAGTATATTGGCATTTCACTTTGTGATGTAAATTTAGTCCATGGTTCTGACCAAAGGTATTCTGGCTCTGAACCATGCCCTGGCACAGATCTCGCATACTGAAGGTCAGTCTCAGGTAGTTAGACCTGGATGCTTTCCTGTGTAATTGAAGGCTGATAAACTTTAAAAGGAAGGAATGCAATGCAGTTTGTATTTAAGCATATCTGGAATGAAGGGTTCTGAAAACATAATCATCTGTGATTCAGTTCAGAGTCATCCACAGCGCATAGATAGGAAGCAGGGAAAGAGATACTTTTGGGGGAAGATAGGATAGCAGTATTCTAAGGAAAATAGTTCAATTGCAATAAAAAGGTATCTTCGAAAAATTGTTTTTCAGCTTATGATCTGTGAACTGTATCTCAGAAACCTACAGTAGGTGAAGATGAAAAGCAAGCCCTTTGCCTTGGGCTTAATTTTGTTATTCAGAGGTCTTCATGTCTGCTGGAAAATGTTTAGGGGTCTGTGAATTGAAAGCAGTTGAAAATCGCTGACCTGAAAATGTATTCTCTTGTTTTCAGAAAACCAGCAAGACTTAGTTAGCTGGCTTCTAAATGATGGTGCCTCCCCCCCCATCCTACTAGTGGATCATGTGGTTTATAGCTAGAATACAGCCTTTCATTTCTTGTAGTCAAAACATTTTCTAATGAGATCTTTCTGTGTTGAAACATCAGCACGGAGCCTTCCTAGACAGCTTGTACAATTTTCTGATGTACCACAAATTTAAATGCAAATGAAAAATCAGATTAGTTTGGAAAAAAACATGTTTTTCACTTAATTTTAAGTGGTCAGTCTTGTCAAAGAGGTCTTCAATTACAATAAGAATGCCTTATAGTTCTGGATCAAGGTCTATTTCTGTTTATGCTAAAAAAGGACTACTGTAAGAGAAACAGATGTGTGGATACTGGCTATCCTAATTATCCACGACAGTGCAGCCTGCCTTTAGAACGCATGTACTACAGGCACAGCATTCATATATTACAGACCTCTGACTTTAAGCAGATGTCGTTATTTTAGTCATATGGACATCCAGAAGGCAAGGTCAGAGCTCATTCATATCTACTTACATTATATTTCTTTATGTATACATGGGGTGTTTTTGTTGGGAGGTTTGTAAGAAGAGGTTATCCCTAAAAGGTGTCAAGGCTGTAACTGGACTTCATTCTGACAGGAGGTGGTGTTTTAAGGGATGCAACAGTTTTTGGGGGAATGGGGCTTTATCCTCACTCTTTCTTGGCTGTGGGTTTGAGGTTTTTTTCAGCATGGAGCATGTAGGAGATTGCTGTTCCCTTAATTTTGTACTGAAATCAGTAGGGTTGCCCAGGGTGGAAATCAGCCTAGGGTTCTTTTTTTTTTTTCCTGAAAGTAACTGTCATCTCCATGAAATATGCTTATGTCTGATCATAGCCTTTGGCAGCAGTCTTGAGCAGGACGACATCCCTCCAGTTCAGATGATTGAGGGTTGTATTTGTTGCAGATTACTCAATGAAGGTATGGAAATTGCAGCTTATGGAGTTAATTTTACTGGAGCACTGCTGTGATATTTACGACCTTTTTTTTGTTATTTGAGAACATATAGTTTTATTTTGTGATGTTATAATTTTATTTTGTGATGTTATCCAAATAACTTGCCAGCCTCAAAGCAAAACATCAAACTGTCCCCCTTGCCTAAAGATCCTTGCACCCTCGGTCAGTGCCTTTTTAATTCAAATTTAATTTGACTGAAGACAAGTGGTATAAAAGCTTTTGTAAATAGCGTACACTAATGTGGTAGTAAACCCACCACAGGACTGAGGAAAAACATTTTCACGCACACTTTGGCACAGATGCTATTCTTTTCAAGGAGAAGAACATCGGGGGTCTCTTGGCATCTGGATTTTGTGCATGCTGAACCTCTTTAGATTTCTCTAATTTCTGTAATGCTCATAGGACAAGTTGTTTGGTTTTATTTTCTGAAAGGGACTTGTTATTGCTCTCTATTAATTGCGTATAAATGCCATGTATTTCAAATATTTTATAGCTACATGAAGGTGTTGATGCTGAGGGTGCTATAGTTTTATGCAGCTTGTCTGTTAAATGGCTATGATATTTCACCTGAAAGTTTGATTATCTGGAAACAATTTCTGTAGATGTCTTTACATGAGGAGTGAAAAGTGAATATATCAATTAATTCCAAGTGCATTTTTACATGGTGGTCCCTTGCTTGTTGTTTGGGTCATTGAAGCCTTTAGCAGTGCATGAGAATAATCTGGTTTAATGATAAGAAGAAAGAATGTTCTATAAAGTTGTAGCAGATGTAGAGAATTAATTATAAATAATTTTCCAAACATAATGTATAAATTTATAGCACTGACATCTTGATCTTGCGTAAGAAATGCAGCATATACATACTAAACAGAACAGTTCATGCTAACCAGATGCAGGGTCATCCATTAGCAATACTTTATCTGATTAGTGTTGTTAATGGAAGGGCTTATCCAGCCATTTTGTAAAAGCTGATCTGCTGTACATCATGATTTCTTGCCAATACAGTCATCAAGGCTGTCATGGTTAAGACAGCCCAGCTATTAACCTGCTAGAGAGAACTGGGCAGAAAAATACACGGGGCAGTCAGTGAAATGGAGACCCTTCCATTTATTTGCTTCCGCACATAGCATTGCCCTCTGTACTGCTACCTGTTCTGTCATTTCACTTGGTGAATTATTTAGGCATCTTTCTTTACTCAACGTCTAACATATTTGCTGGCTTGATTGTGATAATTTATGGTAGTTTTGATTTTATATTCATGGTCTTGATAAATGAAGAGGTAGCGCTGAAAGGGCACGTTTCTGGAACAAATGGAAGTGCTGTAGTTACACCATAGATATTTTTTTTCCTTTGAAACGTGGATTATTAAGCAAACAAAACTTAATCCTCTTCATAAGTGTGATTTTGAGAATGGAATATCCTGCGTTAACTTTGAAAGTGACCTATCTAATATTTTAATTTTGTACATGCATTCCTGTTGTTTGTTTTAGTTCTTCTGAGAAGATCAGAGTACTTGATCTGTCTTCATGCTATTTATAAATAGTATGTTTAGTCACAATTCAGCATAATTTTAATCACTTCAAATTAGTGTAGAAATCAGTTCAACAAGTAATATTTTTGTTTAGAGTAGTTTTGCTTTTGAAGGCACTGTTCAGTTAAAATATAGTGGATTTCTTGTTTATTTTGAATAACCTGGAAAAAAAGTATTCCATTTAGATGTTAAAGTAAGATGTTTTAAAACAAAACAAGTTTTCCTAAGCTATTTGCCTAGCTCTGAGGTGAAACCATTTTTAATTTAATATGCTGAAGTGTTTAAAAAGCTGTTATGAGTTAAAGTCATTGGAAAATAATCCTTAAACAAGTGAGGACCTACTATCAGTTTCATGCATTGTAACAGCCATGTGAAGTAGCTGTGCTATCGCAGAGCAGTGAAGCGACAGTGCTTCTGTTGGTATTGATCATGATCCCAGTGCTGTACTGTATGTTAGATATCACCAGCTGGCAGTCAGCCCTTTGTTGCCATGGTTGTGGACCTGCACCCGTTGCTTGGAATATCTTCTCAAACTAAAACCGTTCCTTCCTTGTTTTCAGGAATAAATTAAAGATTAATTAATTTGCTTGGAAATATTTTAGATTTTTTTTTTTTTTTTTTAGACAAGGTGATTTTGGTTGACGTCCAATTATATGAGATACTTGTATTTATTTTCCAAAAATTATAACTGAACTTACCTACTTAAATTTGTTTAAAATATACTTTAAGTACTGGAGACTTCCCCTGTGACTTCCCCCACTGTTTTTTGATTTCTTTTTTCTTATCTTTCCCTCTATTACACGAGCTTTCATGAATTCTTGTCTTTCTAACTTTGCTTGCATTTCTGGAGATAGTGCCAAAACTGAGGTATGAAGTAGAAGGTGGACATAAAAGGAAGCTTACTTTTGGGGTAGAATGTCACCGGAGTCAGGATGGTGAGGATATGGGATCATAGGGTTGATGTGAGGGAAAAGTGAGAATAAACAAAGATGGTCGGACATACCAGATAGGAGCAAAAAAAGGAGTTAAAACAACAGAAGAAAACAAAGGGAAAAGAGCATCTGGAGCTAGTGCAAGGAAAAGATAAAGGAGACAGATGCTGTGAAGCAGTAAGGGATGGGGTGAGAACCCTAGGAGACTAGCAGATGGACAGGTTTGTGGTTTGTTTTTTTGTTTGATTTTTTTTTTTTTTTTTTTTTTTTTTTTTTTTTTTTT
>JASSUY010040434.1:0-26846 GCA_032466535.1 Forpus xanthops | reverse complement strand
GAATGGGTTGCCCAGGGAAGTTGTGAATGCTCCATCACTGGCAGTGTTCAAGGCCAGGCTGGACATAGCCTTGGGTGGCATGTTTTAGTGTGAGGTATCCCTGCCCATAGCAGGGGGGCTAGAACTAGATGATCTTAAGGTCCTTTCCAACCCTAACTATTCTGTGATTCTATGATTTAAAAAAGATTCAGCAATCTTGATTATACTGTGTATTAGAAACAAACTAAATGCAAAACCTACTGCATTCAACCAGTCCTAAAAGACACCATAAGGACCTGTTACAAATGCTTTACTACCCTCAGGAATTCATTACCTACAGGTGTCTATGGAGCTGTTCATTTGTGCTAATACAGAATTAGGTAATTCACCAAGTTATTCCACAATAGGAAAGAAACTAAATTAAGGACCCATTGTACAGACTGCATCTCTGACTTTCAAGAGTTATCAGCTTTGCTAAACAGATGGTATAGACAACCAGACTTGTTTCAGAAGACTCTTGTAAGAGCCATAGATACCTAAAAACTAACTGGCTGCAGTTTCTTTGTATGTTCTGGAACTGCTCAATTCAGAGGAAAGAGAACTGAAAGCACTGTTTTTCAGGGTGTTTAAATTACATCATGAGAAGAGTTCAACAGGTATGCCATACTACACAGGAGCATAGGTATCCAGCTTGGAACAGCAACATGTGCATAGATTCAACAATGCCAAAGAATGACTGAATTACTGAAGTTAAAAGCATTCAACAGAGATCATATAGAGTAACTCCCTGCTCAAAGCAGGGCTTAACTGAGCACATTGCTCAACAGTGTCCTGGCAGGTTTTGAGTATCTCCAAGAAGAGATGCTACAAAGTCTAAGCAACCTGTTCCCTTTAAACATCAGAAAACATTTTTGTAAAGATAAAACAGATTCCAGTGTATCTCAATTTGGGTCCATTACCTCCTGTTCTTTCACTGGTCACCATGCAAAGAATCTGCCTCTACTTTGCATCCTGTTATCGGGTACTTATACGCGCTGATAAGGTCTCCCAGTAAATTTCTCTTTGCCAAGCTGAGGAATCATCCAGTGCTCTCAGCCTCTTCTTGTGTGACAAACATTCCAATTCCTTATCTTCGTGGCCTTTTGCTTGACTCAATTCAGTATGTTCAAGTCTGTCTTGTGCTGGGAAGCCAGCAGCTGACCTCCAGATGTGGTCTCACCAGTGCTAAGTAGAGGCTCTGCATCTAGGTCAGGGCAATCCCAAGCACAGATACAGGTTGGGTGGAGAGCTGCTCTGAGGAGAGAGACTTAGGGATGTTGACTGACAAGAAGCTCAATATGAGCCAGCATGTGTGCACTCACAGCCCAGAAAGCCAGCTGTACCCTGGGATGAATCAAAAGGAACGTGACCAGTAGGTCGAGGGAGGTGATTCTCCCCCTCTACTCCACTCTGGTGAGAGCCTACCTGCAGTACTATGTTCAGCTCTGGGGCCCCCAACATAAGGAGGATGTGGAAATTTTGGAACAAATACAGAGAAAGACCACAAAGATGATCAAAGGGCTGGAGTACCTCTACTATGAAGAAAGGCTTGTCTCCCAAGCCTTCTCTTCTCCAGGCTGAACCTCAGAGTAGCCTTCCAGCACCTAAAGGGGGTCTCCAAGAAAGATGAAGAGGGACTTTATCAAGAATATGCAGGGACAGAACAAGGGGGAATGGCTGAAAGACTGTAGACTTAGATTAGATATTAGGAAGAAATTATTTACTGTGAGAATGGTGATGCACTGGAACAGGTTGTCCAGAGAAGCTGTGGCTGCTGTATCCCTGGAATTTTTTCAAGGCCAGGTTGGATGGGGCTTTGAGCAACCTGGTCTAGTGGAAGGGAGGCTGGAACTAGCTGATCTTTAAGGTCCCTTTCAACCCAAACCATTCTAAGATTCTATGACTGACATCAGACAGCTCCCTTATCATGCATGCGTGTAATTCGTACAAGTGCTTGCTTTCGAGAAATACAAGCTTCACTGCACCAGAATACTACAGCTGCTCTCCTCCTTCAAGTTGGCTGGGGCTATGCTTTCTATACAAAATATTGACTTCATGAGCACAAACATGCGAAGACTGAACAGAACAATGGCAGTTACAATATTAACAAAGTTACTAACAGTAGAGAAACACCTTATTTTCCATTGCGTTTGATATGTAGGATGACATTGCAAAGAAGAGACAAGGAGAACATGGCACAATCAAACCTGAACTTTCTGTCAAAACAGGATGACTGTAGTTAGAATACTGAGAATGAGGTAATTTTTTTTCTCTGCAATGACATAGGAACATGGCTATACAGTAAACATTATGTATCAATGCCCACAAAGCTTTTTCAATTCAATCAAAATAAGAGCTGGAGTCAGAGCCCCCATTAAGACTAATAAAAAAGATTCTACTGCCATCTATCCTACCAAGCTATCATTTTGCTGAGAACTTCAGGTTCATTCAACATCAGAGAAGTGATTCTGCAGCACATTATGACCACTTGCTTACCGGGATAGCCTTCCAGACTTTGCCTCACATTGTTCACAGTAGGATAAACCTTCATGGAGGAGAAAGAAAAAAGCAGTTTTAATAACACATTTCTAAAAACACAAGCTGCCAATTTTCAAACAAAAAGCACCTTAAAAGAAAACGTTGAGAACAAAAACGTTACAAGCTTTATTTTGCAGAATGAATAAAATTACACTGCAACTTAAACTAGTTGTGTACCAGTAACAAGAAGTCTTTAATACTTTAACTTCCCTGCAGAGCTTACCAAAATTAGCTAGCAAGACTCACTCTTGCTTCAACCCCTTCCACAGTACTCAATATTATTTTGAGATTTTTAGACTCATAGCTCAAATGTTCGACAATATTTTCTCCTTGATTTAACAATCTCCTGCTCCTCCTCTGAATTGTGCTAATAACCAAACAACCTGGTTAGAAAATAATTTGGTTTAGGTATTAATCACGCAGGGTTCAGTTACATCTCAGTAGCAGAAACAGCTGCATCTACAAAACTCAGACAAGCTATGAAATAAGAACATAATTCTGATCATATATGCTCTAATGTCACATAGTATAAAATATACTATATTTTCCATCTGTAAGTGGCATCCTTATGATTTCAGGATGAAAACTACATTAATATTTTCCAAAAGTTTAAAGCAAACCAGTGACTAAGACTTAAGCAACAAATAAAAATATATTAAATAAAGGTCACTAGCAGCTAAAAGACATACCAAATGAACCGGAACATCACATTTAAGACTCATCACACTTTTGCCTGTAGCCACTAGGCTCTCCTGGAACTCCGAGCACAGCCATTTGGACCCATCAGCTCCCATTGAACCAATGCTTGAGAACTGTCCAACAATAGGCCAGGATTCCTGTGTTGTTATTGACAAAACGTGCTCTCTCAAAAGCTAGTGATGGAAATTAAAACATTGTTAAGACTTCAACAGGCAAAGGATACCTTAATTAGTGGTTTAATATCACTTTTTATTTAATCCTCTATTAAATCATCTGTAATTCACTCATGACAGAGATTAACATTCACACTATCATTTAAACTTGGTAATAAAAAGTAAGGCTGTCCAAATAAACCCACTGTTCCTTCAAGAGAAGATCAAACATCACAAGTTTTACCCAAAAGGTACCAAAGCCAGCCATTAAATGATGGCTAAAAAGAATGCTAGCAGCTCTTCTAAAAACATCAAACATCAGCTTTAAAAGCCACAATAAATTAAACAACAATCTTTTTATAATTGGTGGCTGCTGGCCATAAAATTCCTCTCATATCCTAAAGCCCCAGCTACAATAGAAGCCTGCTTCAAGAAGGGAAAAAATAACAATTTAAGACAAAATTGAAATAATGCTTTTAGAGGAGTTTGTTAGCTGTGAATGGAATTTAAAGTCACATTAAAAACAGATGGATACAGACACATATTAGATTTACCTTTCCCACCCTCCTCTAGAGAGACCACATAACTAAACGGCTTCAGTCATCAGTGTAATACTATTAGGTCTATCTGCACTGTCACTAAAATAATCTTTTTATCTCAGAAACATTTGCTTTTACAAGCTTTTTCTGGTTTGTTTTCACTGTCATACTAGGCAAAAATACATTGGCATGCTCCCCCCGCCAAGTTTATCTCTAGCCAGCCTGATTCTCTTCCCCCTTTCAAATCAAGTTTGAAGCTCTTTCAATGAGCCCTGCTTTCTCCTGTGCAAAGACCCTTTTTCTCCCATTTGAGATAGGTGTACCCCATCTGCTACCAGCAGGCCTGCTGTCATGATCAAACAAACCCCAACTTAGAAGCAAAGCAGAACAAAACTTAAAACCTGACTGAATTGATGACCTGTACAACCTGGTTTTTAATTTGATGGGTTTTTTGCCAGGTCCTTAAGGACTATTACAGTTCCTTCTTCACTAACATTTAAGTAAAGAAAATAAGCCTTTTCTCTGTGTGCAAGCATGTCTGTATCAACATATCTTTCTTTAGCAAGTGCCTTTGAAGGCAGCTATATTTGGTTCCCAGTCACAGAAGACTGGATTTCGATAGTGTCACACTTGTTAAAAACACTAAGAGCAGGGAGGAAGTCATCTGAGTGACTCCTCAGATATGTACAAGCACAGAACAATTCGGATCACAAGATGATCATGGTCATCCTGCCCAGGAATATTATGTGGAAAGTCTACACTGCCATAAGTTGCAAGCTTATGTTAATGCTCACTTAAACTGTAAATGATCATAGCTGGAAAAAAATGGAAGGAACTATAGAATGCTCTCCAAAATTGCATTTACAGTTAAAATATTAGCAAAAAAAGGTTACAGTTTTGGTACCTTTCTCAGCCTAAGATGACCCCACTTTTCTTTATCACTACCTTGATATCGTCCAGGGGTAGAACCAAGCAGATATACTCTAGAAACAAAAAGAAGAAAAAAAAAACACAAAACCAAACAAAACCAAACCACCATAACACCAGGTTATTTGCAGTTCTGGAGTATTTTGGTCTGTGAAGTACTTAAGCTATTCAACTGAAACCTATCAGCAATGTTGAATATAAAGCGGCAACCAGAAATGTTTAGTCTTCCACACTTTAGTGGAGTAGAGTTATAGTGTAACAAAAGGTGGATTTGTTACAGCCAATCTACTGCTACATCCAAATCAGCAGATTTGCCTAAAAGTTCTCATTTGGGCACCTAATAAGCTCAGATGCAAAGTACAGCTTTTTAAACTGCCTTCCTAATAACGCTTTAGTAACCTGCTTGACTCAGCCCTGAAAACAGAGGATAGACCTGCAGTCACAAAAACACAGATCATTTAAGCAGCTTTCCTTACTATTCACAAATTATGTCCCCTGCATATTTTATATGGCAAGGAACTGATCCTTAACCCAGTAAGTGACTCTTCCCTAACCCCTATATAAATTCACATCAGCTAGGGCTGTCAACCTGTGCAAGCTCATGTAGCAACAGCAAGAACAGCAGCACAGGTTGTTAGTTCACCTAAAGATATGGCAGATACTGTTTTAGCCCCTCCAAATTAAGTGGAAAAAAGCATTTTTTTACTGTATTAAACTAGATCAGGTGTCAGTCTTTTTCCACCACAGTTTATGACCATTTTCAGTTTTTTTCCAACTAATTTTTGCCAGCTTATAAAACTGCTCTTAAGCAACGAAGATGATTTACACTTTCTGAAGTAAATACATTTCTGTAGAAATGCAAGATTTATCTATTAGAGAAAATAATTAAGGATGCTTAATTCACAAGTAATATAGGCAATGTGATACTGAGAAGACTGTTTCAAGACAAAGTATATTATTATTTACCATAACATTGCCTACCAGACACAATTCATGCCTGTAACAACCAAAGTTACTTTCAGCTACCTTCTGTCAAGTTACTGCTGAAACACATTCTGTTCCTTTAAAATGTATGTTTAGAAAGCAATTCAACATAATGTGCATAATATAGCTATAAGAAGCTTTCAATATCAGATTATGTTTGAACATTTAAGTTTGAAACAGGATAAGCTGTTAAAAAAATCATGTAAGTTATTATAAGCATAAACTAACATACCTTGTCTCTGACAAATCATGTTCTTGAATCAGATCTATCCATTCCTTGAGTGCAGGAGAATTGTAAGCCATCAAGTAACTTATTAGGTCAGATTTAAAATGAGTTTCAGATTCACCAGCAGAACCACTTGTTCCCTGAGGTAGCCTTGGATATAAAGGGCTTAACCATATTCTAAAAACAAAGTCACAAAAACAAAGGACACCACACTAATACAGTTTTAGTAGGGTCATTAAAGCATACCTGAGGTCAGAAATGAATACTGGAGAGATCCATTGCAACAGTAACTATAAAGCAACTTGCCTTTATAGAGTCATCAAGTCTTACACTCAATACCATAAAAATGTAAACAGTATCAACACATTTATCCATGCATGTAATTACAGTTGTCATCCCCGATAAAAACGCTCAGGCTTAGGCTTATCAACCAGTAGTCCTTTCACCAAGATTTTCTACATGATTAAAACACTGCAAGTTCTGCATAGCTTGAAGAGTAGCCCACAGTCATAACCTGCCTCTCAAAAAAATCCCATCTGAATAAAATAGGGTAGGATAAATCAGTAAAATACACAGGAGAAAGCATGTAACATTCCTTTCCAGTCACACATTACTGAGGCCATGGAAACCAAAGGTTCTGCATTACCAACTTTACAACGCGTTGACACTATCCTTTGTAATTCAGAAGCCTATAAAACAGAGAAGCCAGTGAGCCATCATACTGGTAATACTGCCTGTGTATTAATAGGCAGTGTGCAGAAGCTGAAGAGAAAAACATTTTCATGTTTGACAAGTAGGACAACTTGTTAAGCATCCAAATAGATTTTTTCATGCCTTCTTGGCTTTCTGAAAAGCAAACTACCAAAAGACACTAAAGGCATCCCTAAGTAAAAGATTTAAAGACCAAAAAAAATCAGTTGTTACAATTTTGCCACTCAAATGCCTAGGAGAGCTTGCCTCAAACAAAGCCTCAAAACTATGCTACCTTTAAGGGTGGTAAAAATGGATGTCAAGGCAACAGTAACTTCTGAAAAGGTATTTTCAGTTAGTTCAATGGAGTAATCTTATACCCTGAGTTACTGTGGAGATTAGCAAAGAAAAAAAAATGTTTCTGTAAAAACAGCCAAGAAAAGAGGTTGATGGGCATTATATCAACATATTGATATAATGGTCCTATTTTTGTGCTCTAAACAAAACTATATCCCAAGCTGGCTGCTAAGTTTAAAAGGCTCTACCAAATAAAAACAGGAAGAAAATTCCTCCCAAAGAAAGTACACTATACAAACAGGAACCAATGGTGCCCACAATTTATCAGGTTACATTCTGGATACAGTCACAGCAAACATCTGTACACTCACATTATTCTTGCAGTTTTAAGGTAATTTTTAAATAGCTGCTTTGGATTTGTATAAAGAATAGTTTACAGCTAGGCATGTTTGTTCATAAAGAGACAGCATTGCATAATAAAAGATCTTAAGTCAGGCAGTAGCCAGGTCAGGACAATTTTGTTTACAGTAGAAAGCAAGGAGAGTTCAGGCTCAGACAACTATCACAATTCTGAGCCCTATTTTCTTTTTAATTTTCTTCAGGACAGCTCTATTTTAGGAGTATAAAACTTGTAGCATTAGAATCATCTGACCTGGTGTCCTGTCTTCAGCAGCAGATACCTACAAAAGGTATTAAAGAAAGCATACACCGGCCGGAAATCATTGCTTACCCTTGAGTTTTCTGATGCCAGTCTTCAGCAATAAGATTGGATGTATGAATCACAACTCGAAGACCTTCTTCATATAGCAACAACATCATTTTCCTTAAAAGAAAATGAAAAATATACAAATCTATTTTAAGTACACAGAGTAGGAGAAATTAACAACTCATGAAAATGCTCCAAGATAATTATTTTCAAAACATAGTGCAAACACTCAGACTTCAATCCATGTGCATGCCAAGTTCATATGGCAGGCAGATTATTCATAGTACAGTTTAACATTCCATGCAACTGATTTCCCAAAGCAAAAGATGAATACTTGCAGAACACTTTCTGTATTTGTCATGTTCTTCAGATAAACTTATTTCTTTGCAGAAAGTTAAAAAAAAAAAAGGAAGACTAAAAAGTTCTCTCTTACAGCTGATTTTATTAAAACTTAATTCTTTTCTCAAACTCCCAACTTCTACTTTAAAGGAACACATGTACATAACTAACCACTGGGATGGCAAAAAAAAAAAAAAAAAGCTATCTACCATAAACTCAGAAATTTCTATATTTCTACATATATTTCTAAATTTCTAGTTTTATGGCTTGAAAATAAATTGCAGATAAACGGAATAGGTACACAGAGGACATGAAAGATACTACTTTAAAGTTTCAAGGATATGTATTAGGCTTTCAGAATAAGTTTATGTTTATAAACAGTAATAAAGTATTCATAGGATAGGAAGATAGATTAAGACATTAGTTATTAGTCCAGTCACAATAATTGCATACACCAACTCTGTGGTTATCTTTAGGAGTGGAGATTTCTGCATCAGGTCTGTTACTTACGTATGGTGAGTTCCAAATGCAATATCCAGTTTGGCCTGTAAAAATAAAAAAGCTGATCATTGTAAATTATGATTGTGCATTCCTATATGCAAGAAAGTTAAAGGAGGAGAGGTGCTGCTTCATTTTGTTTCATTTCACTGCTCTCTAGTGGTCAGATGACAAAATACATTATTTTTCCCCTTAATACCTTTAAATATACTCTAATTTCTAGAAACTAAGTCTTTAAATGGCAATGCAACTACTGGAACTGCTCCAGCAGAATTTCTGGTCTCTTACAAGCAATATTTTTGCAAACAGTCAGCTTTGCTGGTTCCTGTTCAACATAGGAACTTCAGCAAATATGCCCTTGCAGCAAAGATGACTAACAATGTCCTAGGCTGCATTAGGAGCGTTAGCAGCAGTTCAAGGAAGGTGATCCTTCCTCTCTATTCAGCATTGGTGAGGCCACACACGCAGTACTGGGTCCATCTCTGGACTCCCCACTAAACAAAAAACACAGCCACACTGCAGAATGTGTAAGTACATTAACGGCATAAATACTTCAAGGGCTGGTACAGAGAAGAGGGAGACAGGTTTTTTTCAGTCATGCCCAGTGACAGGACCAGAGGCAACAGGCGTAAACACAGGAGATTACCTCTGAACATCAAGATACCCATTTACTGTGAGGGCGACTCATCAGTCGCATGGGCTGCCCAGAAAGGTTATTGAGTTTCCATCCTTACAGATATTCAAAGCATATCTGGACAATGTCCTGGAAAACTGGATCTATGTGACCCTGCTTGAGCAGAAGAGTTGGACCAGTTGACCTCCAATTTCCCTTCCAACCTCAACTATCCCACAACTCTAAGGCGCAGATGAACAGCTTAATGGCAAACACTGCAAAAAAACCCAAAACCAGACATTTTTATTTTTTAATTAGCACTTTTCTTTTGAAAAGTATTTACGGCAAAATTTCTAGGTAAAGAATGAAACATGAATTACAGGTGGTAAGAACGTACTTTTAGCAAGTGATGGTTCCACCATTATTATTAGTGTGAGTGTGAAGGATAAGATTAAACTACTTACACTTCATCTTGGGTTACCAACATAATGGAATGCATGTAGACTACAAGAAGAATCTGAAGCAGTATACTCAAATAGGAAAACCATCACAAACGCCCTGCTACTTGCTATTAAATACAATGACACATGGGACATACCACATTCTAATTCCTCTTGCGTGAAAAGGGGACATATGCAAAAACATGAACTTATTGTTCACACATTTGAAATCTTAATCCAAAATCATTACTACTCCACAACATGGTGCAAACACCTGATTAGTACAGCACACAGCTGCCCATAAATCCTGGCCTCAAAAACTCATTATGTTTGGCATCAATACAATGATCTCTAGGAAGCTTAGCTACAAGACTGCTTAAGAAGAAAAGAAGAAAATCCTAAGATCATTCTCCTTATAACAAAGAATAAGATATCTCCATGATCAATAACATATTGCACCCAAAAAAATCCTAAAATGCTGGCAAGAAGCCATCACCACATTCCTCCCCGAGGCCAAAGCTAGTAACTTCATGACTCAGGGACAGCGAAAGTGTGAGCATAACATTAGAGAAAGTGCTACGTGCCAGGAAGCGCGCTACTTTTAACAGTATTATGGAAACTACTTGTAATAGCTTTTTTTTTTTCTGTAAATGACATTTGGACAACAACAGTTCTTTGATGAGACTTAAGATTACAGCAACACTAGGACCAAGTTCCACACTTCATACAAAAAGTGCTTCCTTTTCAGAGATTACAAGAGTTTGAGCGTAACATGTTCATGAAGAATGTTTGCAGCTCTTCTGTGAGCTCTGTAACATTTTCGTAGGCAGTTGTTCTGTGCAAAACTTTTGTCAGAGACAGTCTACCATAATCACATAAGACCAAGAACATAGTTACCATGCTCCTATGGCCCTAGTAAGTATACTCCTTAAAGCATAACAATAAATTCTTGACTTCCCATATAAGGTGTGTGCCTCTTCATCTATTACAAGATTTTAAGCACAGTAGAAGACTTAAACTCAACAAAAGGATGATACAATTGTTAGTTACCTGACAAAAGCTGATGTTCTCATAAGGGCGTGCTTGTGCAAGCAACTCAGCTTTGGATTCTCTCTTTTCACCATGAACTATCAACAACGGCTTCTTTCTTAAATAAAAGGAGATTACTGTTAACATGTCAATTAGTAAGCTACCTAAACCACTCAATGTAGCTATGACTTCTGGCCCCTAAATCTCACAGCCCAGCAAGTAGGAAGAAAAAAAAAAAGAAAGTTAAGTATGTGCTTTATTAACTCAAAAAGCAGTAAATACAATAGAACCCCTAAGAGAAAGACACTAGAAAACTTAGGGGGGGACAACACAAAACAAACCCTTTTGTCTAATTGGAAACAGACAAATAAAACTCTTGGAAATACTGATACACACAGTGTGCAACTGGAACAATTTAATCACTGTTACCTTACAGAGACAGAGGGAAGAATGAGAGGGAAAAAAGGGGGCTAAGTCTATCCTGGCAGTACTTTCATGTTCACTTCCTTCTACTCCAGTTCTACTGCATTTCTAAGAAAACGCAAGTAAAGGAGAGAAAACCGTATGTCATACACTCACTCCATCTGTGGCAGGTTTCAACTGTCAGAAAGCAAGCATAAGAATTGCTTTCATGACCAATATCCACCAACTCCGATCATACCTATCCATGGCATCATCCTGACCATTTCTGTATAGCTTTCTTGTGTCCCTTCTACATTCCCTCCCTTCTCTTGCATTATCTTGCCCTTGCCTCAGTAAAGCGTATAGTAAAAAGTTGCTTGTTCTGTCTTTGTAAGTCATCTACAGCATTGTCATCATAGCCCACAATAGGGCCTCCTAAGTGTTAATTAATAAAATCAGAAGCCAGCCATAGTGAACTCGGACCATTTAATAGTCTTAAAAAAAAGCAAGAAATCTTGTTAATAGAGAACTCTGTGAAACAAACATACAAGGAAAATTAAGAGTCTACACATACACAATTTGCAACTGCAAACAAGTATTTACCCTTCACTTATGAACAGACTACATGAACAGAATGTTTTGGAAAGTATCATTTCATCTTTGTAAAACATACCTGAATTCCTGTGGATACTGTCTCACAAGCCAGGCCACATCTATGCAGTAGTTAAACTTGTTCATAAGAAAAAGAAAACAGATTCATTACAAAGAAAAAACACAGTTTGTTAGAACAATTAACTACAGCAAAAAACATTCCTACTTAAAGTCATCAATGCCACTTACATCATACACAGCATGTTCTAAAACCATCTTAATTTCCCATGCTTTCTTTCATGTCTCAATTCAAGAATGAATTTAAGTATCAGTATTCATAAAATTTAGCATGCAGAGAGAATAAATTAAAAAAAAAAAATCACATATAATGCAAAAGCTTCGGTTCAAGAACCATCTCTGCCATGTGCTTATTCCATGAATGATAGCAAAACCTGCTATACAGTAACAAAAATATTCCTAGATTGCAAGGGTTTGAAAAACAAACACACAAACAACACCAAAAACAAACAAAAATCACCCCATTTATCTGCACATAAATGCATTTTCAGTTGCACATTCCCCAAAATCTGGAGAGAAAGCACTCTTACAATTATCTGAATTCTACACAGAACATGGGATGATTTTTGTATTTTAATAAATAGCTGTACTGTTGAAAACACAGAATTTCCTCTCTATTTTAAATGAGGTTCCTTGCTAATAACTACAAAGCACAAACATGGATTATCAAGCTTATTGTCAATAAAGTGAAATCAGCTAGTGAAATCAAACCGGTAATCAGGAAACTCACCTGAGCAGAAGAAATCAGAGTCCCAAAAAGAGGAGACAAGATATCTATTAAAAATATTAAAATATAATTGAGTAAAATAGGTTCAAGTAAACATTTTGTACCTTTAACAGTTTTGACAACTACAAGTGCAGACTGTTGACAGACTAGGTGAAGTCTTAACAGAGACATTCACAATTAAAGTCTATTGTTCTGAATATTCAAGTCACTGATTCTCCTGTAAAAACTCTTATGGTTTTCCATATATAAAAAGCATTAAAACCTCTCAAAAGTACAAAACAAACTTTAAAAACCTCATTAGGAGAAAGACCAAGATCATATGGAGAAACAAACATCGGAATACTCTCTCCCTTATAGAGATGGCTTGAAGAACTGTGGAAAAGCAGTAAGAGCATAGTTAATGCTTAAAGACTTACTATTGCAGACTGATTGTAGGACATATGCATCCTTAGCTCATTCATGCAACACAAAACTAATCTGACTGAGGATTTATAACCTCAGCAGCAACTTGAAAACATCACCAGTAAACACTTTACGGGATAGACAAGATATTTCATGTCCTGTATCTACAGAAATCCAGCTTTTCAGGTTAAACGAAAAAACTCAGCCTTTCATGAGCTCAACTATCAGGACAACTACTCCTAAAAAGGAACAGGCCAAAAGCCACAATAAATTCACAATGTAGATAAAGACACACAGCAGCAAAGCAACTGAGATCTCCGACATCAAGATGCAATCAATAACCAATGTTCATAGGGAGCACATAATCTTGAGGAAAAGTGACAATCTAATTGTACAGACCTTCAGTCATTGATTGTCCTTCAAAGGGCTAGAAAATTTTTCTGCCTCATTTTACTGTACTTCTGCGCATAAATCTCTTATTAGTGCTTGTTTCTGATTCTGTCTTGTGATATATGACATTTCATTTCTGAATGAGGGGATGTTTATAGGTGCACAGAGCTGTTGCACCTTGCATCAAACTACAACTGCAAAGCATTCCTGAAACATCACTACTATACATCAAAGACTTCACTCCATCATGGCTTACACTCATTTCTAATCAAATTGAAGTGGGTTTATGAATCCCAGTGTCAGGACTTCTGAAGTACTACTTTGTATGGCATCAAGTAATAGTGAATTACTAAGCCCAAACCATTAAGTAGCATGAAGGCAAGTGCAAACAACTCCTCAGGGAAAATAGCTAGGCACCCAAGAAAAGCACCCCTTTTAGAGCCACAAATGAAAGCAGTTTTTCCCAGAGTAGCTTGCAAGGAAAGCGGCACCATACTACTTGCCTTGAGTAAATGCATATTAGATTTGTGTAGTGCAACTTAGAAGTTATAACAAATCAGCATCAGCAAATTAATGCTTTATAAACTACTTCTGAAAGAAATGCAAAGATAACAATTAATTTCTATAAGTTGGACATTAAGGATACAGAGCCTCGGCCACACCAAGGAATATATGCATTTAAAAAACCTCACAAACTAAAAAAAAAGCGTTTGCTTGCAAACAAGTCTCCCAAAAGCCCACTTCTGTAGAATCCAGTTATTTACCTTTAATGTGCAGGGCTCCAGAATTATAGCTCTGTTGAATTCCTCTGACTTTAGTGAGAAAAAATCTGAAAGGGTTCCCTCCGTTCAACAAATCCCAGGTATCCTGGCTTTCACTGGGTGCTTCATAATACTCCTCTGCTTTCTGATCCTCTGAGAGCTCATCATCTTCACGAAGATTCAGAGAATGTTCTTTAGGTGCATCAGATTTTTCTTCTTTCACTGCTTCTTTGTGAGCATGCTTTTCCTGATCCTCAGGCTCCTCATCACTACTAGAAAGACACCAGCCTGAGCCTTCTTGGCCAGTTCTCTGTTTCCCTGCTGGAGGTGCTTCTGCAGAAAGGCTTTTATCACTGAACTTCAGAGGAGAAGCTTTTCTCTTGTGAGCAGCTTTCCTTGCTTCAGAGCACGGATACTGTGGTCCACTTGTGTCAGGTGTAGCATCCAATAGTGAAGATGTAGATGGTTTTTCACTGTCAGAATTTTCCTCAGTACTTTCATCACTGCTAGATACTGTCCACTTTCCATGTGCACCTTCCTGAAGCATGTTCCTAGGGATTAAAAGAAAATACCAAACAAAAATCGCACATTTTTGCTATACACAGGTCTGTTTCACTTGTTACTAAGGAACTGTGCTTTTTGTATATGGCTGAATCTCCACGTGACCCCTGACTAGGAAAACTTACAGCATACAAACCTTATTTTGTTCCTTATGTGTGCATAGGAAACAAAGAAACGTGCAGTGGGAGCAACCACCGAGTGGGAAGCAGCTAACGTAGAAACCTGCACATGGAAAACGGGCTAGACAGGGGCACGTACAGGAAAGAGCAATTTGCATGACACCGGCATTTCTCACATCGACCCTAAAGCTCGAGGTGGTGGGGAGGGGAGTGGAGGGAGGGAGGGAGATCCAGCGCGCTCCGCTGAGGAGGCACAAGAGCCCGAGCTAGGGCCGCGCATTCCGGCTGCCCCTGTGGGACAGCAGTCCGGGTCCGCAGCCCCCCACAAGGCCTCAGCCGCGCCTCTCCCCTGTTCCCGCGGTAAGCGGCCCGGGCGCCACCGCCTCGGACGCCGAGGGCCGTACGGACAGGACCGCTGCTCCCACCGGCCTCGACATCGCCCCGTAAAGTCAGAACCTGCGGCCAGGGACAGCAGCGGGACCAGCAGCTCATACCGCCCTGGCCGCCGGTTGCCGCCACCGGCTGAGGGCACACGAACCAGCGCGTGGGCTAGCTTCCGTCCCGCAGCCGGGACCTGGCGAGCCCCGAGACTCGGCCTAGCCGCCAGTGCCCAACCCTGCCCACACCACCGACCGGCCCGTGACTCACCTCCAGCCCGAGCTCCCTCCGGCGCGCTACAAGCCCGGAAGGGAGAGGAGGCCAAGTCCCGCCCCTCTCCTCCTCCCGAGCCAATGGCGCGCGTTTCATTTTAGCCAATCGCCGCCCGCCCTGCTCCCGGGAGTCGTTGGCGCGCGCAGGTTGCTAGGCAGCGCGAGGCCTGAGGAGGCCGAAGGGACCTGCGGTGTCGGGCGAGTAGCGCACCGGAGCCGGTGAGGGGCCTGGGAGGCGGCGTGTCCGTCCCCGCGGGGCCCGGTGCGGCCTGAGGGCTCTTCCGGTCTCCCAGGGGCGCCCGGGTGTCGCTCAGACAGTTCTGATATCTCTCAGTGCTGCTACATCGCCAAAACAACCATCTCTTAGTGACCTGAATTAATCTAATAAATTGATATTTGACCGTAATATTAGTTTAGGGCAGGTGCAGTATCTGCATAATTGGTCATTCAGCTCGATGTTAATTACTGTATCTGAAATGTCCCGCTAATGAGATAATTGTGTGTGATCTCAAGAAGGAAGTGGGAGGAAAGCAGGTGTAAAAATAATCCAAGTAAGAGCATGAACTACATCAAAGCTTACTCTGCCCATCAACATGAACTGTCTTAGCGTTTGCTTCTCATTAATTTATTACAAGCCAGTGACTGCAGTTAACAAATAATGTCTTACATCAGTATGCAATAAAATTGGCAGGCTACACCTAGGAACACATCCATGAGATTTACGCTTGTTTGTGGAATTGTATTCTTTTTGTACAGTTGCACTTAATGCTTCTTCCTGAAACAATCTGTGGATATACTCTTTGGTACTACAAGATTAAATGTTTTATTATAACTGTGGCTGAAGGTCTTCTATGGGAAATCCTTTTAAGAACATTGCGTGGTTTTGTATGTGCATAATCTCTTGTCTAATATAGTCTCTGGAAACACTGTTTTCTAACAGTACTTTAATGGATTCTGACTATGTTTACATTTCAGTTTCACAGATCCTATCTATGTAGAGACTTAATTGAGAATTTAAAATGCCTGGCATTTTCCAAGGAAAAAAAAAATCAAGATCTTGCAGAAACAAATTTAATGTAATTTTGTTTTAGAAATCAGTACCATATATTGTAAGTCTGCAAAAAGCTTTTTCATAATAAGCACATAAAATGTAGAAGTAGGAAAATTTTATTTTAACTTAAACATTTAAAAATTAAAATTAAATGTACTCAGGCTATTTTCAGGCACTATAACAGAGTAGATGTACAGAATTCTGACAGAGATGCAACTAATCTTCAATAGCTTTTTTTTTTTTTAAACTAGCATAGTTTATTCAGCAAGTGCCTGCTTTAGTTTTTCCATTATTCAAAGTAAATATACAATTATTCAAAGTAAAAAACATTAGGTTGGATGTATTGTTTTTTAATGCAACTCTCTTTCTGGAGGTTTTTCAAGTGTGTGATGAAGATAACAAAGGCTTTTGAGTCAGAGAGGACTTGAAAGGTACTGTAGTAATGGGTTTTGGTTATAAATACTTAAAGGTGTACACATTTTTTCATATGTGCTGTGAAGATCCAGCTTATGTAGATGTCTCACTGTCATGAACTCTGTGTACCCTCTGGTACACACTAATTGGAGTGCATTACTCTAGGTTTGCTAACAGAAATAGCTACAGATACATGGAGATACTTATTTCAAAAGACAGTAATCTAACCCTTACCTTTACTGCTGCAGACTGTGATGAGCAGAAGGATGCATTGTATTTCATACGTGATGTATTTCATGTATGTATTTCACAATGTATTTCATGCAAGATGTATGGAATAAGTGACTGGCTGAGCTTGTTATTGATCAGTTCCTGGTTTCTATTAGTCATACACTCCATTTATTTATTCAGTGGTTTCAGTAGATTTGAAACTACTGCATGTCCTTATATTAAACATGTTTTCTCAAAAATTTAGCCATTTTTGGTTTCAAGTAACAGTTGGGCATTTTTAGTCTTGAATGAAATCTATAACTGCATGAAATTCTTAACAGAAGAAAGGCTTATTGGGAAAAATAAGGTGTTGCATACTCAAGAAAATACAGGATAAATTGTACGGTTTCATGTAATACTGGAAGTAACATTTCTGCTCTAGTACTCCAAGTGATTGAGTATGAAGAATATGAAAGATTTCAGAATCAGTACAGCTCTGAGTTTGTCTTTCTCATGGTATGTCAATACAAGCTTACAAGCTTGACCAGCTAACTAAAAAGTATACTTAGCATAGAAATTATGGTTCATCTTCAGTTTGAGCTATCTCCTTCCCTAAAGACCACTTATGACTACTTTTTTCTTTTTTTTTCACTTAAATCCTTATTTTAGGAAAATAGTCTCAACAAGGTCATAAACAAAATTGTGTCTATGATCATTTAAAATAAAAGCCACAGAAATGTTTTATTAAACTGTGAAAGTAGTCATCTCTGATCCACTTCAGCTGTGGGTAAGCATTTTCTCAATGAACTAGAGCCAGGTCTAAAAATAATTTAGATTTCTGAATTATGAATCTGAAAAATGCTCAGCTTCCTCTTATCTATCTCCTCCTGTTTATTTTTACTTTAATGGAAAAAAAAAAACAAAACAAAAAACTACCAGCTGTTCTGTTAAATTCCCTGAATGTTTTTTTCTGTAGGAGTACTCAAGACATGCTTAAGGCATTCACACAAGAGCAGGTTGTGTGCATAAGTCACTGATGGCTCTTTTTGGAAAGAGAATTGAAGTGGAGGACTCCTGGGAAGAAAAGAGGTACAGATTTAGTTATTTCTTCCTGAAAAGGTACCAAGTCACACTTTCTGTGTCTGTAGGCAGTGCTGCGACCACCTGGCTGCGGACGATCTTGTCTGTGCAGCTGCACAAAATTTAATTTAAAGGCCTTGTTCAAGGACTGATTCTGTGTTTAGGTTTTGCTAGCTCCTTAAGTGGACCCATTTCCAGCAGCTGTTGCTCTTTGCCCAATGACTACTCTTTGTGAACATCCCTGGGTAGGCACATATTTTTCTTCGTACCTTTAACTAATATCCATTAATTATGATTTATGGTAGAGCCATGCTTTTTTTTTTTTTTTTGGCTGATGGCTAGGCCTTTTACATGTTCATTTCAACATCTGGGTAGTTTTTAATCTAGTCCTGAGAAACACAACTGTTTGTGCACCAGACAGGAGCCAGATGCAGAAGTTACAATCCTAAAAGCTAATTGTTAGCATGTGGTTCTTAAGCATGTTATAAGACATCTTATTTTGCCAAGATTATTAAAATTCGAGACTATAGTGAAAGCTCTTGTATTTCTTTGAAGCCACAAAAACAGCCATAGCAAGGAGACTATTTTCAAAAGCTTTTCTCAGAAATAGGGAATGGTGTACACACATTGCTTAAGTTTCCTCAAAGCTGCTACATACTAACATTCTTTTTTTTTTTTTTTTTCAGTAAAAGCAGCAATTACTTAGCATCATCAACTGCAATCAGGCATGTTTTGTTAATTGTTGTTGCATCTTTTGGGGGGGCATGTTTTAATTTATTCTATCAAGTAAAGGTAATACTAAGTTTACCCACCAGATGTCATTCATGAACTCTTTACTGAAGAAAGTGGGACGTGAAAATTTGAATCCGTTCCTACTCGCTTTTTCAAAATAATTTGTTATAACAATTTGATTTTATTTTTTCTAAAATATTACTTGTATGTGGCTGTTCATAGAGATTCTGAACTTACTACTGTTAAAAATTAAATCTTCTGAAACAAGTAGCTGGGAAAACATGAAAATAGAAAGAGACCAAGCAGATTGTTGTAGATACTGTATGTGTATTTAATATATTTATTAGCATATAAAAATCATTATTTCTTGGAACTAGCAGCATTGTGGGAATCGTGTCTGTGTGACTAACATTTTTTTTTCCTCTGGAAGTTTGATTAATGATCCTCTTTTCCCCAGAATTATTTGAAATGATCTAAAATGATCTCATGTTTCAACAGCTACTCAGCTAGTACGTTCAGGTGTTAAATGTTTGTGATGAAAAGGGTACTGTGGGAATAGCAGTCATTAGAATATATATTTTCCTCAGCTGAAGCTTCATTCCTAGCACTGTTGCATTTAGATCTAACTAAAAGCAGTCTCTGTACAGTGCCTAGGAGGCCAAGCTCCCCAAAATGTCCAGTGTTTTCCCTGACCCAACTCTCTACCTTCATATCAGGACGCTGGTAGGCTGGTATCTCTTGCTGAACAAGATGCCAACAGCAGGGAATCCTGACATCGAGAGTACAGGAGAGCAGTCTGAGCTCAGGGCTGCTTAGAACTTCCAGCTGTTCTTCTGGCACATCCTATCAAAGCTTCTGAAAAGGACTCCCTAGTCTGTATGCCTGACACAGTCTATGTGGAAAGTGTTGCAGGCCAAATGGAACATGCTGTCTTAGGTTATCTGGTCATGGCATGTTTGGCTTGTCTGTTCTCTGAACAGTGTCTGTAGGTTGCACTAGACGCTGCTGATTTGTAGTCTCCTCTCATGTGAGTTGTCCGAGGGCTGCAACTGTGTGCAGTTTTGTATTCTAGCAATATAAATACGAGAGTTTGGATTCATGAGCAGTCCATCATACTAAAAAGCAATATAAATGCAGCCCAAAGTGGACTTTTACTTTCTTAGTTATATGTTTCCTTTCTGTTCCTTGCATTGTTCAAATGTTTCCAGTGATCTCTTGGCCACCTCCTAATTCAGTTTCTGTTTTCCTTATGTCATTTAGCTTTTTGCTTTTCTACTATTGATGAAACTTACTAACACACTAGTGGCTATTAGTGAATCTTGGTAACATGCTTATCAACATGTGTCACTTGTGTGTTCCTGTCAGATAAAATTGTGAGGTAAGATCCAATGGAAATACAGTAAAGGAGATACTTATTGCATGAAGTGAGGCAGTAATGGGTTGGTTTCAGGATAGTTGTAGACGCTGTATGATGCAAACAGATTTTTGTATTTGCTTCTAATGTTTTGTTCTCTACTTTTTTTTTATTAAAGTTTTTATTTTAGACAGGTTTACCAAATGAATTATGATCAAACTAGGCTTTAAGAAGTAGTTGGTCTTCAGTATGAATATTGAAAGATCTTTGGTTGTTTAAAGGAAATAACAAATTTGAGGGCTGGTGCTCTAAAAATTAATTTTGAATGTTACTGTTCTTTTGTATGTAGTTCATGTCCAATCTATAAAAAATTAAGCATGTTTGTTTAAGCATAGGTAGTTTGAGATTTTGATATTGGTTAGGATTTTATTAGGACTATATATATACTTAGTTTACTGGGTGAAAAAGAGTTGGTTTTATTTTAATTAGAATAAAATAGTTCCTTACTTAAATGCTATAGATGATACTGTTGTGTATTATTGTATTATTATGAGAGTATCATATTATTATGAGTAGTGAAATCACATACTATCACTATAAAATGGAAACTGTGCAGGAGCTTAGATTTACGTCTTCTGTTGAAAACATTCGCAGTATATCTTCTGTGTTCCCGGTGGAGAGGGATTCAGTAATGCTTCCTACACATTTTCATTCATAAATTTAAAAAATCTGAAGCCTAGACTCCCAAGAGTTTTGAAGAACTTTATGTAGATTAATAATAATGTATGCGGTGATTTGAGGTTCAACAAGGCTCTGTGCTGAGTCCTGCACTAGGGTCACAGCAGCCTCATGCTATTCTACAGGTGGGGAAAGAGTGGCTGGAAAACTGCTCAGTAGAAAAGGAGCTGGAGTGGTGTTGGTCAAGAGCTGTCTGAATGTGAGCCAGCTTGTGCCCAGGTGGCCAAGAAGGCCAACAGCATCCTGGCCTGTATCAGAAATAGTGCTACCAGCAGGGCCAGCAAAGCGTTCTTTCCTCCTAACTTAGCACTGGTGAGGCTGCACCTCAAATACTGTGTTCAGTTCTGGACCACTCACTGCAAGAGAGAGACTGAGGTGGTGGAGTGGATCCAGAGTAGAGCAGCAAAGCTGGTGAAGGGTTTAGAGAACATGTCTTCTAAGGAGTGGCTGAGGGAACTGGGGTTGTTTAGCCTGGAGAAAAGGAAGCTTAGGAGAAAACCTTATTGCTCTCTACAACTTCTTGAAAGGAGGTGGTATCAAGGTGAGTGTCAGTCTTCCATCCCAGGTAACAAGTGGTAGGACAAGAGGAAATGGCCTCAAGTAGCACCAGGGAAGGTTTAGACTGGGTAGTAGGAAAAACTTACTCACTGAAGGTTTTGTCTAGCATTGGAGCATGCTGTCCAGGGAAGTGGTGGAGGCACCATCTCTGAAGATATTTAAAAGTGGTGTAGATGTGGCCAATGGTGACATGGTTTAGTGGTGGATTTGGTAGTGCTAGGTTTAAAGTTGGACTCCATGATCTTAATGTTCTTTTTCATCCTAAATGATTGTAGGGTTCTATAAATGAGCTGACCATAGATATGAAAAAGGAACATATGATTTCATTTAGTTTTGTAATATTTTTAGTGCTTCTGTGTTACATTTAACCTGAGCTAATTCTTGCTTCTCCAAGTGGCAGTTTTTAATTGCAACATAATATAGATTACTGATAAAGTTTTAAGTCATTTTTAGTGTTCTAGTTGGTAAGTGATGAAAAACGTTCTAACAGTTTCTTGATACTCTGCCCAGTATACTTGAGCAAATACTGGAGTCTTAGCAAATACCAGAGTCTTACACCACAGTTGAATAAATATCTCATGTAACAACCCTTCCATTTATACAGTTCTGCTTGTTTTTTTCATGTTCTTTACCTTATCACTTATGCCCATACGTCTGTTTGTGGTGTCATGTGGCAAGTCTTATTGGAGAAATGATTCATATAAAAAATGAAGTGGCAAAAAAATATGGTTGCTTTTATCAATGAGTTCCTTCATCCCTTTTGCCATATGGCCCCATGAGTATTTGTATCAATACATTTGAAGGGCATTGTGGAAGCCAGTTCCCTTTATTCTGGCACTGATGCTAAAACCCATGTTCATTAAACCATACCCGTACTTGTAAATCTTTAATTTAGGCAACAAATTCAGAATAAAGATTTTACTGATTTTTTTTCAAGAGAACAATCACGGGTGAATGCCTGAACAAAAAACCCCAGTGAACTAAGATATGAAGATAGATTATGGCTTGAATATTTTTTAGGATGACCTTTTTATATGTCAAAATAGCATTACAGCCTGTTCTAGTAGCACATAAATTGCCAGCTCTCAAAATCAATGAATAGGCGGCACTCTATTATAGGAGTCATTCTATAAAAGGAAAATTGTATACTATAATTTTCTGGGCTCGTATGTTACTCTGAAAGAGAAAAAAAGTAAGTGGAAAGCTTATACTGATTTTTATGGTTTCACTTCCATAGTTATCCAATTGAATGGAAAGCTGTTCATGCAGGTAAGTTCAGTATGTTTAGGCAACATCTGTTATTAAAGAAATTGTGCATGTAGCGAACCTAGCAGTTGAAAGCAGCAAGACTCTGTAATACTGGAAACAGAGCCTGTAACAGATCTTAATATATGATTTTTCAAGAAGGAATAAAGAAGGAAATACCAGAAATCCATAAGGTTGGAGTTTAAGGTTTGAATTGAGACAGCAGGTGGAGCTGAAGGAGTTATGCTTTTGAACCACTGCAGAAAGAATAAGATATGAATGAATCAAAAGAAATAAGTGCAGAGATTATGTTATGTTATTTGATAAAGAAAAATTCCTGCAGGACACAGTCATGTTGTCTTCTAAGGAAAACAAAATTGTTTAAAACTAGTATATTGTAGGTTATGAGAAAAGAGCATTTCTTTTTGTTTAAATATTGAGCTGAAGTGGGATATATTTTGCCAAAAAGAAAAAGTATCTGCAAAATTTTTATATCACTATTTTTGCATGTTTCATGGGGAAGCCTCACCTCTTGGGGGCAGATTTTTGTTTCTTAGTGGTTATGTTTCACTTTGATTTTAGACTAAATGTTCAATTAAGAAATTGCAAACTAGGTTTGTATTTCAGTTTCTTTCATTTTCAGCTTGTTAAAAGGATAAGAGAAATGTACAGGTAAAAACTTTCATACAGTATACAGGAGGAATAACTAATTTAGTTTTGCATTTGATTTTATTATGAATTTAATAGGAATGTGTGTCTGAAGTTATAGATTATTTCAGAGTTCTCTCACTGCAGGGTGTGATTGTTTATGCAGCCTGGATCTTTATCCATGGTATGCAAATGCTGTTGACTTAGAAAAGTCCATGTTTCTCTCCAGTGCAAGGAAACATGAGATGGCAGATTGCAAGAAGAAAAAAGTTGAAGTAAACAGAAGCATTTTACTCAAGTACAGAAAATATGTTAAGCTATATTGAAAGGTTTGTATGGCCATGATCTAACTTTGATGACTATCTTTTTAGTTTTATTTTTATAATTAAAAGTATTCATAATTATAGATCACAATCATACATATTTTTAAGGTGAAAGAACTGACTTTTTTTGCAGAGAGTTTTCATATTTTACATTTTACAAGGTCTATTATTTGAAAAATTTTTAAATCTCATGAGTGCAAAGAAGACTGCACAGTTACGCAGTAATGAAACAAGGCAAATATTTACAGCTTTCGATGTGCAAGTTTCTTTCTCCTAAATAATTGGAATAGTAATTTAATTCTAAAACAATTAAGCAAAACAGAACACCTGAAGGAAATAAAAAGAAATTAAGATGAGATGTCCTGGATGCTGCCAAGAGCAACAGTACTGGACTAACAAAGATTGTGATGATACTGTTATAAATAAAGTCAAGATCAGCAGGCTGTGGCATTGTGGATGGTACCTCTGGTTTGTCTGTTGCACTGTGAGCTCCTCCAGCTGTTGAAAGAAATCTCTAGACGTTCACCCTACCTACTTGCTGTTACTGCCTCTCATTATGTCTCTGTTACTCATACTCATATATCTCCACTCAGATATGTATGCCACATATTTTATGGATTTCTGACCCTGGTGATGACTCTAGGTCTTTTTTACTTCTCACAGACCAAAAAAAAGGCAACAGAAATAGCAAGGATTTTTTTCTTATTCTTGTTGGGAATTAGATGTGGTAATATTATTTTTCATTCCTGTGGGACAGCAGACTATCTCCCAACAAACTAAAAAAAAAAAGAGCTTCATCAAGAGCCTCTGAGGTGATGGAGATTGAGATGATCCTTTGCTTTTTCCTTCCTAACCTGAGATAGGACTATGGTCCTTGAAAAGAGGAGAAGTGAAACATATGGCAGATCAGGTGTTGGGATGATAAGATAAGCATCCACTCAGCTTTCTGCTATGAACTAAAAGTAGCTTTTGAAGTGTTATTTTTAGTGAGTTATTTCAAAAGACTTAACTGTTTCAAAGACTGTGCTTTTGTTTGTCTCACTATCTGCTGCACACAATCTGCAATAGTCTTGGTTGAGATGTTTTATTTTCCAGTTTGGTCTGGAAGTGAATTCATAACTAAAGTGACTGATCAATTGATATTGCTGTAGTATAAAGTATTTATGATCTTAAGTCAGCAGCAGGATTAAGCTGAATGAGAAATTTTATGTGAAAGAAAATTTTTGAAACACAATGCTCACAGTAACTGAGATGTAAATGAAAATTATGCTTTAAGTGTAATTTTGTGTATTTTAGAGTCTATTTTTTATGTTTTAAAAATCTGAAATTTTCAATTCAAAATGTCTAATTTTAAAATTAAAACTTAAGAGGGTTACAGATGTTGTGGACACAGTACTTTTGACCAGGATTCACAGTGGCAAAAAGGAATTGTCAGTGTAAAAAGCTTCTTAGACTATTGTCCATAATATGGACATCCTAAAATATTTTTCAAATACAGTAACATAAAGCATGTATAATGATTTCAGAAATGTAAGTTGATTGTTTCACATACAAACATAATTGTATTGAGTAGTTTAAAAAACAGCCCTTTATTTATATTTTTGTTTGTCTGTTGCTTGACCTTCGCTTAAAAGTTTTTTTTTGACTTTTGAAGACTTTAACAGAGCTTTCAATTGTGTTTCTCCTAAATTACCTGAAAAATCATAGTTGAAGCCTTCAGGCAAGATTAACAAAGAGATCCTTATTAGTGGATAGATGATTTTTCTTGTATATATTTCATTTAATTGAAGTTATTAGATTCTATAACACAACTGAACATGGAAGCTTCAGCAGTGCTGTTTCAGTGCCTTTAATAATGGTATAAATACAGATAATATTTTAAAATAATATAATAAATATATTGTGGTTTAAGCTCAGTCAGCCACACAGCCTCTCTCTCACTCCCCCCCATTTCCTCCTCCCAGCTCCCAGAGGGATGGGGAGGAGAACTCAAAGAATGTAACTCCCACGGATTGAGATAAGAACAGTCCAGTAACTAAGGTATAACAAAAATCACTACTGCTACCACCAATAATAATAATGATAAGGGAAATAAGGGAAGAGAATACAACTGATAACCACCCACGGACCAATACTCATCCTGACCCAGGCAGTGATCTAACACTTCTGGGTAACTGCCCCCAGTTTATGCAGAGAGGGCATGACGTACTATGGTATGGAACACTTCTTTGGTTACTTTGGGTCAGGTGTCCTGTCTCTGCTTCCTCCCAACTTCCCGTTCTCCCTGGCAGAGCATAAGACTCAGAAAGCCCTTGGTCAGAGTAAACGTTACTGAGCAGCAACTAAAAACATCGGTGTTATCAGCGCTGTTCCCAGGCTAAAACTCAGAAACACAGCGCTGTGCCAGCTACTAAGGTGAAAAATGGCTGCCACTGCTGAACTCAGGACAGTATCCACCCCTTATTCCATACCATTCATGTTATGCTCAGATCCCACATTTTCAATATTCCATCACTCTTATTTCATATATATGCATATATATACATCCACAAAGAGAGAGTGCCTGGGCCAATCCCTATAAATCTGCTGAGTCCATTCAGTCTATGATGTCAGGCTCCATCTCTTGTAACAGTCTTTCAGAGCAGGAGAAGTTGTGTGTAGTGTTAGATCATTGCCTGCTGATGCTGATCATTCCTTTACCGCAGAACTCATCTGGTTTCACCAAAGTTCATTCTTTGTTGGGATGATGGTCGGAGGGAAGTCAGGGTCAGTTGCTGGTGACCTGAAGATATCTAGTTGGTGGGCTATAAAAGCATTACATAGCAGGCAACAGCATACAACTGAGTTCATTGGTTGTTCTCCTAAAATCAAATCCCCTTGAGGTACACATTGAATTTCCTCATCTTCCTGCATTACCCACTGAGTATATCCGGGTCTCTGAGTAAAAGCAGTCCCACGAGTGGGTTTGCCTTTACCTGAAGCAGGAATAAGCCAGACTGTCCTTCCCAGCAAATTCTTTATGTACACCACAGGAACTCTGTCCCCTTCTACAGTATGTAGAAGTTCTGACTGGGCTGAACCAGCCCTGTTGGCAGATCCTCTGTTGTTGACCAGCCA
>JASSUY010040431.1:20399-33682 GCA_032466535.1 Forpus xanthops | reverse complement strand
TTAAACTTCATGAGGTTGGCATCAACCCACCTCACAAGCATGTCAAGGTCCCTCTGGATGGCATTCCTTCCCTCCAACATATCAACCGCTCCACAGAGCTTAAAGTTGGCATGTGACAGTCGTTAAGGCCCATTTTTTCCCCAAGCACTGTAATTCAGGTTTCTTGCCAGAGTCCTCTTATTTTGTAGGAGGCCACTTCATACGGTGAAACAAAATTCATGGGTAATGATATGGGCAAGAGTGGGTCCACATGAACTGCACCACCCACCCACTTTGAAGTATTTCCTAAGGGACACCTCATGTGCTACAGCCTCTGACCAACCTTGACCTCTGAGCAGTAAAGACTGCTCTTGCCTTTCTTGCATTTGGGTTTCAGGCTTCTGAGATTGCTTCCATAACAGTTTTCGCGAGCATTAATCTCACAGTTGGATCCTCAGACGGCATGGCACAGAAATGTTAATGTCAGCAAAATTAAGCTGATTTATTCTGTCTGAGGATGGTAACCTCTAGGTAGGATTTCCCCAAGCACAGCTATTAGTTAAATTCCTAGGGCCAAATGAATATGTGACTGAGTGCCTGCGTGCTTTTATCTTTGTTCTCAGTGCCAGACACTGTGAGGGTAAGGGATGTTGAGGCAGACACTAGAACTGAGGTCTTGAACCTATGCTGTTTGAAATAATCTTATGGGACTTTTCATCAGAATAGCACTGTCACAGGAACTCAGTAGTATTTTCCTTACAGACAGAAAGGAGATCTCTTAAATGCTACTTGAACTGGGAATGTTTCTCTATTAGCTGCAGTAAGACCATTGCAGCCACAAGGTCCTGGATTACAGAGGTTGAAATAACCATCTCCCAGACAAATCCAAGAACAGACACATTGATTTCCAAGTATCTCCCAGGTAATGAAGAAAATGTAATTTTACCCTTGCAGCTTCTCCTGCCTTCTCCCTTCTGACACCGAGATGTGCTGCTTTCAGTCACACTGTTTAAATGCAGGAAAACATAACTTGGGGGTAATCCACTGATATAACCCATAGGAGACACCAAGACCCAGATTTCCTTAGTCAGGACTTTCTTAAATACCTTTAAACTGTAAACTTTGTCTTATATTATATTCCCAGGCCTAGAGATTTTCTTCTCCAATTAAATCTGCTGCTGTTGAAGCGAGTTAGAGATCCCCAGACTCTAAGACAGAATATGCCTCAAACTAATAGTTGTGATCAGAAAGCTTTCAAACAAAACTCTTTCACTATCTGATCTATGATCTAAAACACAGGTCATTAACCCTCCTCCAGGCACATCAGTCTTCCAACCTGCAAAAAGGTAAACTGGAATTTCTCTCCTTCCCAGAAGCGGTTGTGCCAAAGTTTACAGGTACGGCACATTCTAAACATTTTCTGACCTGAAAAAGAAAGTTTAAAAATAAACCATAAAAAAAATGTTTCTTTAATTTATTTAGTCTTCCATCAAGAAAAATAATGCAGAACTTGTGAACTTACCCAGTTTCTTAACAAGAAGAAAAAAGAGGAAAGCTACTTTATTTTTTCTCCCCCATCAATCACAAATTAAAATCCCCAAGGATAATTATCTCACACTGCATAGTTTTACAGACAAAAACCCCACCTTACTGAAAATATTCATCAAGTAACAGGTTAGCATTTTTTTTTTTTTTTTTGTTAAAGAAAATACATTTGGAAGACAATGATCAGCAAGGTCTAATGTGAAGAGGGCAATCACGGTTCTTTATATATCGGCCTTTAGATTAACTGAATCTCATTTCACAGTAACCATGCACCACCCACTCAGTGGTCATTTGCAGCCACTAACTGGGTGAGCTGTGCATATATAAGTGCAATGGTTTCCCCAATGCAGACCTTGCTGTTGGTGTACAAAACCATTTCTATATTTCTCACCCAGCTGTCTACCCCTTGTAAGCAGAGCATGCCCCTGTGCATGTGCAATTAGAGATGGCTGACCACATCTTTTCTGGAGAGACGCACCATTGCTGTTGCTATTTTAGCACAGAGAGAAGGATCTGGGAGAGACTCCCTATTACCCATAGGAGAGCAATCAAAAATATTAATCCTCCTCTGCCTCCCATCTGAAACAAACATTTACAAGAAACAGACTACGTGTGCTCTGTGAAACACCCTACTAAGACTGCCAACACAGCCCCCGGCTGAACACTAAGCGTATGGCCATGGTCATCCTGATGAAAACCTTTCCCTGCCTCTTCTCCTTAACAAAACACTTATTTCTTTTCATAGCCATGATCTCTCTCTATAACAGGCTGAATGATGAATGACACTGTTGGCTGGCACAGGAAGGTGTGAGATCGCTGTGGATGGATCCCTTGAAAGAAGGGGCAATGGTGGGAGAGAGCAGTGCCTGCTGTCACACATAGAGCGAAATCGTTCAGTTGGCTTTGAGCTTCCTGCAACAGAAACGTGTCCTCCACCATGCCCAAATGCACTCACACTAACTTCAAAATATGAACAGACTGAGGGGAACACTCATCACTGGTGGGACCTTCTCAACAAAGAACTGCAAAGCTGTAACACTGGGGGGAGTATGTGAAACCCCAGAGAGATCCTGCTCATCTCTCAACAAGCCAGTAGCCTCCCAAAACGATCTGTTTCCATCTCCTACTTGTACCAGTCTCAGTCAAACACGGATGTGTTTGCCAAGCTCGGCCAACCTCTTATTCCTGTAACGATAGGTAGATCCACATTGCAATAATGCCTTGCTCCTGCTAAAGGCAGTTTTGCCTTACTAAGTTTTTCCTTAAGCAGGAGGGTGAGCACTGCACTGTGAACAGTATCACACCAACTGCTCTCCCTGCATAGCAGCTGAATAAAATACACATTATACAGCAAGATTCCTCCCGAGGCAGTCTTTGTGACAATCAACACATCCCTTTCAGAAACAGGCCAACCTCCATCACACAGATGTTGGCTTTCTGGCTCTCAGTGCTGCTCTTGGCAGGCTCTTCTAACATTCACTCCCCTCACTGCTACAAACCTTTCTACACCCAAGCAAATTCAATCCCATTGAGCATAAAAACAGTCCTGCACCTGCGCTAGCCCCTTACTCTAGAAGATGATTCTGTTCTCCAGTGTTAATCCAACTGCACAGAGGTAACCACATCATCCCCGTGACAACAATTTCCAAGGCTAATCTAGCCAAACACTAACTGCAAAGTCTTTATGATGTTGGCAGACAAAAATGAAAAGAAATAAGCAAAAGACAAGTAAAGGAAGTATATTTTTCTCATTTCCAGACTGGGTTTTAGGCATTCCGCATCACAATCACCCCTACCAGAAAGCTCATTTACAGACTGGAACTGAACTCAGAGCTTCTCAGCTTCATCCTGTGCCTGAACTATTGCCCCTCTACAGCTGTTGGCTGAATTTACTGGTTGATCTCCTTCTTTTCATGGTTACCCTCAGTGGACACTGTTTCTTGCCTGCACTTCTTTCCAGGCTAGTCTGCAAGAGAAATAAGTATCTATTTTTAGATGCACTGTATTCTGTCTGGTTGGGCCCTCCTCCCAGGACAGCAATATATATTTAATACTTGCTTTCAGGGCTGACAGCCCAGGAAGCTTGATTGGTGAACTGGCAGAGAAGAAATAATTACCAACCTGCCAAGCATTTTAATACTGCTTCTAGAAAAAGAGGTTTGACTTTTCAGTAGTCCTATAGTAGGGAAGAAAGCAAGTCTGTATCAGAGACACAGCTGCTGTTTTATTATGATGATGACTTCTGTTGTGCAAAAACAAATCCTGTCTTATCGACAGCAGAGAGGAACAGGAGGAGAAATAACACTGTTAGAGCAATATGCAGAGAAAAAACATGCTGGAATTAAGGCAGTAAAGGAGAAAAAAACTGCACCTAGGCTGCTCAGCGTTCCAGCACAGGCTGTCCCTAGGAGTGCTACAGCTCTCAAATACTGCTAGATAGCAGCAATTCAAGTGGGATCAGCAGGCTCAGTGATCAACCCGCACAAGAGACTCAGCTCAAATATGGGACTGTTCCATAATGGATCTATGTAAAGGCTGAAGTTCCTAACCTTTCTGCAGCCAGAGCTCATGACTGGTGCCCTCATGTTTCTCTGGCCCATTGCTCCTGGCTGCCCTTCCACACAGTCCTACTGCCTCCTCCTTTCCCTTGTCTCAGCCCTCACCATATTTCCAGGCCAATACCATGCTGGGATCACTGGTACTAGATCCTGGCCAGTCCCCAAGGTGCCAATCACAGCATGCAACTGCCACTTGAACTCTTCCCTTCTGCATCTCTTCTTCCACAGAGTAAATACAGTGCTGCCAACAACATTGTGTCTTTCTTTTCAAAAACTGCAACCTTTACTCAACCCTTTACTTAGCTATTCTTCCACAACTGAATTTAGTGTTTCTGGAAGATGGCCCTTCAATAAATCATGGCTGGTTTATCTCCCTGTAACAAGAGCACATAATAAAAAAAAAAAAAAATAATTTAACAGACAACCAAAGTTCCAGCTTTGTAGCTAGGTTTAAAAATATTTCCAGATGCTTATTGGTCTCTTAAGACATTTCTGAGACTCAGGTCAAGCAGACCCAAGGTGGCAGGCTCCAACTTTTAATTTCCTTTCCATCTACAAAACCATCAGGTCTTGTCTAACAGTTTAACCACAGTTTCCTAGTTGAAGGAACACAGCAAAAAAGTGAGCTTCAAGAAGTGAAAGCTAAAACCGTACAAATGCAGTAGAAGCCCTATGCTGGCAGAGACCTCAAGGAGACAGAAAGATTTTCTGTGCCTTATATTCCCAAACTTGAATATCCAAATGAAAAAAAACAGTCAAGGTGAAAGGAAACAGACATACATGTCAACATTAGGAAACTCTATGTAAATTTCATTATAGTGCAGATCACACACTTCCAGCGCAACTTCAACCACTGGCAGACATCCAACTTAGCACCTCCGCAAGAGCTAGGGACCAAGATGAATGGATCTCTAGAAGTAACATCTCACACCACAGTTTTATTAAGAGCTATTACAGCCATGATTGACTACTGGAATATGGCACATAATTATTTTTTTTTATTAGACAGACTAAAACAGCTAGAGACAGAAAAAAAGCTTTTGAAAGCTCTAACTCTAAACCACACAGGTAACTGCAAGGCTACCTGTAGGTTTTAACTAATTGGTCTGAGCTTAGTCAGGTTTGTTAATTATGGGGGGGAGGAAGAGTAATTAGCACTTGTAGAGGTGACATATCACTTAGCAAGAGAGGAGTTCCTAGGACCATCAAACCTTGTAGAACTGCAGAGGTGGGCAAGAGTTATCACCACTGTGACAGCAAGAAACTAGCAGGTGGCCAGACATGAAAAAAACTGTGGCATATCATAAAAATCAGTGTCTCCACTGAGTCAGAGATTTTTAATGCCCAGCAGAACCATGAATGTTAATTTGTAAGCTTAGCTTTCTGAGATACATTGCCTATCTCTAACACAGAAGGATGGTAGCGATGGTTTTGCAATAAAACACCCTTCTCCAACCAGAACACCTTTTTTTCATGTTGTTTCACTAATAAACATCTTCAGGCTAAACCCAAAGAAATTGCTACTCAGCTCTATTTCTTTCAAACCTCAGGAAGTACTGTAATGCCTTAAAAGTACATATTTTTATAATTACATATATAAATATATAAAAATAAGTATCTCAGTTGTTCCAATATAAGCTACTGATTCTCCTGACAAACCTTGCCTCATCTGCTCTGTACACAAATAACCATAAGCATTTGACATACTCCTTCTTTACACATGTATGACTTCCCAAGGGAGGGAGGAGAGAGTGGGCAGGGAGGAGCAAAGTTTAAATTTGCCAAAATTGGTGCTACAAAAGAAATTGTGTGAAGATGATGAAAAAACAAGAACTGTCCCAGCCACAAAGCACCAGCTCCTGCAGGAAGAAAACGCTTTGCACAGAAAAACTGCAAAAAGGACACTGGAGAAGAGTCAGTGAGTTAGCAAAACAGAAGGGGGTGGAAAATCCTTTGAAAGGAACAACTGCAGCACTGGAATTAAGTGCATAGCATAGCTGAGACCCACACATCTCTGAAGCTGTGTTTAATGTCATCGTCCCAAAACTGCAAGCAGCCCAGCAGTTGACACTTGGGCACATCAAGTAATTCTTCACACAGCATTTCACATCCTTTCAGTGCCCTGTGAAGCTGGGAACCATCTCAGCAGCAGCATTTTTCTCTGCCTTTGAGTATGACAAGCAAAAAGACTACCTAGTTATGTTGTGAAAAAAAGCTGGAAAAGCTTAAGAACCTGGATGAAAATGAAAAATAACCAAATAGATGGATGCAGACATTACAGGAAACAAGTGGCTCGTTTCAGCATTAGCTCTTTTTGCACTTTCACCTTGCTTTGAAATGATCCAGGGGCAAAATAGGAAAACCCTGTGACTTTCCCAGAAAGGAATCCCATAGGGATCCTAAGCCAGCAGAGGCTGGCAGAAGGGCTCCCTCACCCCTCCGTGTAGCTTCCAGCACATGGCAGGCCTCAGCAAGGGGAAGAAAGCAGCCACATCCCTTTGCATTTCTTGCTGAATAGTCCCAGATTGCTATCCCCAAATTGCAAGGGAAAAAGTAGCCAAGAAATACTAAAAGAGCTCAGGATTGAGCTCAATCCCTGATGGCAAGGAGGATGAAGCAGTTTTAACAGCAGGATACAGGCAACCACATCAACCAGCGCTGCTGCAGTTCCATGGCCGAGCAGTCTTCCTTTGAGAAAGGGCTGAATGGTCCTGGGGAGGATTTCATTCACTCCCTTCCTCTACAAGAAAGCACATCTGCCGGGGCAGTGGGGCTTAATCTCTGCTCTAGAATTTCCTAAGGGCTGTGAAAGGTGACTTTAAATAAATAAACAAATTTTAAAAAGCAACTACTGCATCCCACACAGCCAAGAATAGGATATGGGATGAACTTGTTAAAGGGGTTCACCTCTCCCCTGATGAATAGACAGGGATTTGTAATGGGAAAGAAAATATTAAAAAAACAAAAAAAAAAAAAAAAAAAAAAAAAACCAAAAAAAACAAACAAAAAAAAAAAAAAAAATAAAAACAAAAAAGGGGGTGTGAGGGGGAACACAAAACAACCCAAAAACCTAAAAATAAACAAAAATCCAAACCTGCTGGCCTCTGGAGGTCTACCTTTCTCAAATTTCATAACATCTCTTTCCATGCTATTCTGGATTCTCCTTTACAACTCCAGCCACCAAGAATCACCTAACATAAGTCCAAGCTTTCTTGGGCACTGCCAATGACATGGCCATATACTGATGAGGTTTTCCACGAATCATAGAATCACAGAATCATAGAATAGTTAGGGTTGGAAAGGACCTTAAGATCATGTAGTTCCAACCCCCCTGTCAGAGGCAGGGACATATGCCTGTAAATCATGCCACCCAAGGCTATGTCCAACCCAGCCTTGAACATCGCCAGCAATGGAGCATTCACAACTTCCCAGGAAAACTCATTCCAGTGCCTCACCACCCTTACAGTAAAGAATTTCTTCCTTATATCCATGAACCTGCTGCTGTGACTCCAACAGCCTGTGGCTAGAGCATGTTGCCTCTCAAAAACTGCAAAGTTGTGAATCCAAGTCAATTGCAAGGTTTTATATGATTTCACCTTTTCCATCTCTCCCGTTAAAATATATCACTCATGTTTTACATGTTTTTGGCTTGTGCAGTGTTTCCCAAGGCTCTGCAATGCCAGTTCCAGATTTGCCCTCTTCACCTGACAATCCCATCCCATCAGCACTTAATGGGAACTACATGAGAAAGCCAGTGCACCAAAAAGAGTTACTCATAGAAAACAGGTTACCTTCCTTATGAGATAATATTTACAGATATAAATGAAAAATAATAATAATATTTTTTAAAAAAGCTTAAATCTGCATCAGCTGTTCATGCCGAATGACTAACAGACTCCTTGGGACTGCACAATCCAGCAACTGTGCAGGAAAACCTGTAGCATCCCTCTCTGATTCCTAGTTGTTTAAGTGTAGTCTTCCCTAAGATCTACCTCATTGGGAAAGCCTTGATTTTTTGAGAATAAAGTGAAGAAATGCAGGCTTAGTCAAGAAATTTTTTTATGCATATTCATTTTTCCTTTCAAAAATGCAAAAGTGTATTTAGTTATTTTATAGAAAACACATTTCTGAACAGACTGATGTGTCCTTACCAACCTTCTAAGGCTGGCCTTGCTCTGCATGCTATACAAGCGGGGCTTTTGTCTTGCAACCTTCTTGATTGTCTTGTCTCTGGAAGTGTAACTGTAATGCTTTTATTACAGACCATTTTTCTGTAAACAGTATCTGCCACTTCTCTGTTGCTGCAAGGCCACCTGGAGCTTTTGGGCAGAGGGCTCCTGCTGGACAATGACCACACTGGTGGTGAATCCACCTTTTACATTAGAGGCATTTGCTTTATATAGGCTTCAACAGCTCTGTCAAAGCTTCCCACATATCTCTCTCCATCAGATGTCACATTCATGACAGACAGTGAAGTAATAGTCTCACACAGCAAGAAGGCTGAAGAGGACTGCAATATTCATAAGCTGAAGGAGAAGTCATATATTCATAAGTAAATGGTCTCAAACCACCAGGCTGTTTTCCCACTAATATTTTCCTAATTTGTAAGATGTGGGTAGAACATCCTATTCAATCAACTCTATTAAACACTATTCATTATTTTTGAAATTATCTGGGAAACAAAAGGCAGGTTTAAAGCTGTATATACAGCTAGTTACTCCAGTGAGCAAGGTGGAAGCAGATTCTCCACCATGCTGCAGTAGTGTATGGCATCTCAGCCCACTCTGAAGTGCTTGATCATGTCCTCAGCCATGCACTATATTCTCACACATACATAGTCTTTCCGTAGAATAAAATAGCTGTTGGGCTCTCAGTTACTTATGAGCATAGAATCCAGTTGCTGTGGTTTTTATTTTCCTCTTTTTTAGGGAAAAAGGGCAGTCTTCCTTTTGTGTTGACATTCACATTTTCTGTGGATGTTTTCTGTCCACACCTTTGATATTAATTCCAGCATGGCTTGATACAACACCAAGGGGTGTGGGTTTTGCTTTACAGTGGGGACTCTTATTCACTTTTTTACTTTTGTCACTTTTTGTTTCTGAATCAACATTAGGATCTGAAAGGTGATAGGCTGGAAAAAAAAAAAAAATAAAAGCCAATATTGATGACCTGCATAAAATTCTGCAAAATTACATTTAGAGAAAAAAATTGCCTTGCTTTCTAGCCACCATAGTAGATGACACTTTGAGTCAGCTTTTCATTCCTGAAGTAAGTTGGTGAGTTTTCTCTGCTGACTGAATTGATATTCCCTGATGAAGCGAGAAGTGTTTGTAAAGTACATAAAGATCTGAAAAGCCTAAAAGGAAGAAACTAAGACATTTAGTGTTTAATGCTCCTGCTTTACAGTAAGACAAAAAGTGGTCAACTTCTCCATCCACAGTATGGCAAAGCATAGGTATAAATTGTGAGGTGCATTATGATCTCATCTTTATGAGTTTTAGTACAATTTTTAAGGGCAAATGTTACAGTAAAATGAAGTACGATGCATTTTATCCAGGGCAGGGAGGTCACACAACCACCTATTTATCTGCATGTGCCAGCAGATAGGGTCTGGTTAAGTTTTATGATAAAGGCAAATATATTAGCATGCCCATGAATCGATATTGTTTAAATAGCATACCAGAAGGTTCACTGTCAATCACTAGTTTATGAAAGTTGTTCATCCCAACTGTTAGGTGAATACTGAATATATTCACAGAAGTTTGGATCTGTTCATGAATAATTCATGGAAACAGCAACTGATCAATTTGCAGTTAATAATGATTCAGCTTCTTCCACCCATAGTCACACAAAATAACAGGGCTTGCACCTCCACTGAAGAAACTCCATATAGGGGATGGAAGCAAACCCTCGTCCTATCTCTCCAATGAATAATTGATTCATCTTCTTTTCTAAGCAATTTCAAACAGCTTTAGCTGAGCAATGCAAAAAAAAAAAAAACCAAAAAAAAAAAAAAAAAGGCGCCCAAACTTGTTGAAATTTCTTCATGAGGTAACAATAATACATTTATTTCACCACAGTACTTTACAAATCTAGTTCCCCTATATGCAACAGCAGAGGGGCAATTTTGTAATTGTTCAAATCTCATTTTCCTCTTTTTCTCTGGTCTTCTGCAGCAAAAAAACTTCAACCCTAACAACATTCTGACCAACAATTTTTGTCCAAATTCTAGGAAACAAAATCAGGTCATTTCATCAGGTTCTTTCTCTCAGGTTCTAAGCTCACACTTTAATATTCAGCTTTTTTAAATTAATTTTTATAAAGCCATTTAAAATTTTAAATCAGTAATACCATATGGTAATCCAATTGTGAAAGAGAAAACAATGAAATGCATGAATTTGTCTATTCTGCTAGTTTAGTCACCCTTGAGGGAAGAGGACTGATGAAACTAAATCAAACTAAACTGGAATTTCAGAATTAGTGAACAACCTGCTAAACTGCATCTTTACTCACAATCAGTTTTTAGCCAGGGTGAAAGGAGAAATAAAATGGTAAATGATCTATTCTGTCACCATGTAAGATAATAGCAGAAACAGTTGCGCCGTGAGTCCTATTGGAATAAAATAGCAATGTTAAACTTTAATCTGCATTTAAAGATTACCATTCCACTAGCATTTTCAGAATGTTCCAAACTTCTTTTTATTAAGAAAGAATGGTAATCTTATATATTTTGACACATTCAGATTTACTGAATTTCAAAAGAAAGCACATTTCTTAGGTAAAAATAATAACCAAGAGAAGCCAGATGATCCCTAACTTCAGCACTCTTAAAGAATGCATAATGAGGTCTATTGTTTTCTTCCAGACACCTAACTCATTTGGCTCTTTTTATTTTGCTTTTTCTTCTACCCTGCACAGAGAACACTGGTAGACCAGACCTTTTCTTCCTGTAAGGCAATAAAATTCCCTCATAGTCAATGGATGTAAGCCTACTACCCAACCCGCAAAGAATTAAATACAAAATGAGGTAAATTTATTCCAGTAAATCCAGAAACTGCCAATTGGAATTGAGAAATTCTCCTCCTCTGTAGGCTTTGATCGAATAAAACAGGTCAGATGCAACCCTGTCAGCAACACTACCCATTTCCATCCCATTTCTGTATTTCAAGACAAAATACAAGTCCCTCTTTGTCTTTAGAAGATGAATTCGGACCCCATAAGTTTGACTGAGCTCAGCTGAACATCGAGTTGCTGCTGAGATTAATAGTATGGATGCTTTCCCTCATTTCCCCAGATGATATCTCTATGAAATATAGTTACCTGGAAGGATGCAGTACACTGCTTTGTACAGAAATATGTTCTGGTCTGAGCAGAGATCCAGCATACAGCAGTCCAACTGAATGAAATTCGGCATTTTCAATGTTTTCCACCAGGTCTTTCAAATGAGGCCTGCCAGATCCCCTGAACAGAATTGAATTTCACTATATAAGGAGGATTCACCAGTATCTTAATTGCCATTTCTCATGTCAATATCCAAAATATTCCACCTATTATCATGGCAGAAGGGCATGTAATACCACAACAGGTGGTTCTCTGGAGTGATGTTTACTCAAACTACAGCAGAAATCATTTGCAAACTGAAACTAAGCTTTCAAGAAGTGAGGAATAATGCAAAATTTCTGTAATAGAGTACACTAACACAGGATCTCCTAATTCATCTGGAGCCAGAAGTCTGTATCATGTTTTTCTGCATGCCTATTTTTCATCAAACAACATACAATCTTTACTTGACTATACTGTATATCTTCTCTTCCTAGTGGGAACCCTAATTTGCTTTAAATTGCCAAAGTGCTCATTATGGAATGCTTAATAGCTACAGTTTGTACATAATATTTGAAAATCAGCCTTAATTTTTCTGCCTGAGATGAACACTTGGATTTCAGAGTAAACATAATCAGAGATTTACACAAACTCAGTGAACCCTGTTTATTATATTTGCCTGGAATAGCTACAAAAGAGGTCAGAGGTCCAATGTCTTCCTGCAGAGACAGATCATGTTCTAGCTGGTACTGAGGAGGAAAAAAACAGTAGGTGATGCTTTAATGAATGGCTTATCATGTGGAACACACCATGTGATAATAGCAGTGCTGGTAAGGAAAGAAGGAAGTAAAAAGCATAAAGGCTTTTGCTAGGTTTGCATTGCTTGAAAGCTTACATTTCAACAGTAGCAGATGAAGAGGGTTTATTAAGAATATGTAGTAAAATCTGCAGCAAGTTGAAAGGAGCTTTGAACTTTTTGTTTAAACACTATTTTGGAATTGCCTGAGAGATGGCATTGCCCTGACTAAATAGTAACAAATACTGGAATATCTTGATTTTGTGTGTCAATTTTTCTTATCGTTTTTACTGAAGTGACCTCATCTAAGAAGTCAGTTCAGAAAAAAAAAAAAAAGAGGGTCACAGATAGATTATTCTAAACACTAAAGGGATCACCAATAAAACAAGTTGCAATTTGATTTTTGTTTACAGAAGGTTGACAATTAGGAGCTGTCAAAATGCTTGTTCTTTGAGACTACAAATTATGTGGATAGAATGGTCCAGCTCTTCCCAAACAAAGCATATCTATTTCATTACATGGTCCAGATCAACATCTTAAAACCAGGATGTATAAATAACTGATTTTCTGAATTACTCTTCTTCTTGTCTTTTAAAAAAGAAGAAACAGGCTCAACATTGGAAAAAAAAAAAAAACAAACACAAATGCCTATCCCTACTTGTAGCTCTCCAATTATTTTTTTTAAGCAACTGTTCTGAATCCAATTTTTTATTTTTTTTTAAAGCTGGAGCCAGAAGATGTTCTTTCCACCATTTATCCATAAAAAAAGTGCCTTGAAAAATACCTTGCCAACACAAAAAAAATGCCAAGACATGATGGCTGTTGGTAAGTCTGGCCCTAGGATCTCCCTGTAAAGAAGAAGCGCTCAATGACTCAATGTCCAGCTGGAGACCAGTAACGAGTGGTGTCCTTCAGGGATTGGTGTTGGGATTGGACTTGCTCAACATCTTTGTCAGTGACATGGACAGTGGGATTGAGCGCACCCTCAGAAAGTTTGCTGATGACACTAAGCTGTGTGGTTCAGTTGATATGTTGGAGGGAAGGAATGCCATCCAGAGGGACCTTGACATGCTTGTGAGGTGGGC
>JASSUY010040431.1:0-20299 GCA_032466535.1 Forpus xanthops | reverse complement strand
TAGTTACAAGTGATTGTTAATAGCCCTTCACTACCTTCAGCTTATCACAAAAATAAAAAAAAAAAAAAAAAAAAAAAAAAAAAAAAAAACCAAAAAAAACAAACAAACAAAAAAAAAAAAACCATAGCCACTACACTCACTTAAGTAAGAGTTAAATTTGGCTACCCCAAAATAAAGGTGGAAGAAGTATCACCTCCTGGCCGTTTCCCAGCTGAATACTTAAAAATGCCATGTCAGCACTGAAACAGCTCTTCATTCTGTTATCAAAGTACAGCCAGTGCTGTTAAGGATTTTTTTAATTCTGAGGGGTGGATAACACATTCAGTATATATAATTGTTTCCTTCTTGCCTTGCAAAAGGATGCTTTCCTTAGAGTTTGAACTGCAGCAGCCTGGCCACTTAGGAAAGCTGAAATAAAAGCTGATTTTCAGTAATGAATAAAGCAGGCTGCAGGGAAAAGCTCAGTGTGAGCAGGTTTTCTTCTCTTTGTATTCTTACACAATGTAGAAGACACCTGGAGAGGGATTCAGCTTGCAGCTTAGGATCTCTTAAGTGTGGGCATCTACCTGAGGACTGAGTTGCTGCTGTAGTCAAAGAGGGTTCAAAAAGGTGCACAACTTTATATTCTGTGCTCGCAGCACCCCTGGGACTGCCAGATAATGCAGTATCTGCAGGGGCTTTGTACTCCAGGAAAGGACCGTCTCAAATGGCCTGAAGTGCCTGAGAGCAAGCAGCCAAGCTGAACCCAGTAACACTGCTGACCACCGCGACAGTTCAGACCATTTGGGTCACATGTACACATCTACACAGCCATGCTGAGCTGTAGGTGTCTTAATCTGCAAAGGGAATCCTGCACCGAGGTCACCTGCAGGGAAGCTCACAGACTGATTGTGAAAGTGACATTTATAAGGACCCTGGAGATGTTCCCTGTTCAGATACTGGTTGTGATGTTACATGTTACAAGGTATTAATTGGAACATCTGTTAAACACAGAATCAAGGCTGGAGCCTCAAAGAAGCATCATTTTAAAAGACACACAGATTTCAGCTTTGCAAAGGAGACATGAAGCACTGATTTTTCCTCCTCCCGACAAGAACTGTATTAGAATAGACTATTTTTCTCCTTCCCTCTTGAGGAGATGCAGTTTTACAGGGATGAAGATTAAAAAAACGTGGCGCTCATATTGAGCTTCCCAACTGTCAGGAACAGGAACATCTTTGAGCCTGCTGCAAAAGCAAGGAGATCATGGGGTTAAATGGCTCAGCAGAGAGTTTTGGTCTCTCTTTTGAGTTTCTTTGGTCTCTTACGCTTAAGTCAATGCAAATCAATGACATCAAGACATCCAGAAGAGTTTATCAAAACAGCATCCACCAAGTCTGTTATCCAGCACAGTAATGAAATGCATCAGAAAATAAGATTTGGCTCTAAATTAAGAAATAATCCCAAATCAGTTCTAACACTTTAATTTAAATGCAAACAACAGAAGTGTAAATCTGCCATCTCTCAACAGTGTAAACAATGAAATGGATAGTTAGTGACTGCCCTGAGGGTGAGAAATCTACCTAATGTGACTAATGGAGAAGTTTAAGGCTATTAGCATCCATTGTTCCAGTTGAGTGGAAAAGTGACTTTGTTAAAGCAAATCAGGTCCTCCAAAATTCAGGTACAGCTCAGAAGCTAAAGTAGACCTTAAGTCCCAGGAATGTTACACATATAAAAATTAGTGCTGTAGATAAAATCTGACACAATAAACCCCCAATAAAGCATCACTAATGTGCATTTTCCAGCCTCAAGCAACCCACAACACACACTCCTGTGCATGAAAATTCCCTTTAGAAACCAACCATCTAAAAATTACAGAACTGAGTTCTGATGTCACCTACACTAACTTCACACCAGGGTTGCACTGACTTCAGGGCACTGCATCTGCACGACTGACAGATGAGTGGGAAAAAGAATATTGGAGGCAAGGACCATAACAACAAAGAAATAATCACACCTGCTTCTGCCTCTTAACCTTATCTGCTCACTTCCAGCCGGTCAAGCCCTGTTCACACAAGCTATTTATATTTGTGCAGTTTGGCAATTATTAAACATAAGTGCTCTTGCTATTACAGCTCTTCCTTAATTAGGGTTTATTCATGAGGTTAAGCAGTTTAAATGTAATTTGTAGGAAAGCTAATAGCCAGTAGATGCTTTTAATAAAGCTCAAGTTCCAGGACAGAAAAAATTGGTACTTTATTAACATCATTATCAGAAGGAAACTTTGCACTTTTATTTACAAGTTCAGAAGCCATTGTTTTTCCTAAAAAAAAAACAAGACTGAAGAAGTCCGGCATCACTCCATTCAATAAATACAAGGGCTGTATAATAATGCAAGGAGCATCCAGCAAAAGGTGCCTTTGGGGAGCCCATCATCTTCTTCAAACCTTCCCCAAGGGGCTTTCTGAGTACTAATGCATGAACTCTCCCTGCATTATGGGTCATTCTGATGTGAAAGGTGAAGCGTGTGCCCAGAGAGATCAATCATTCCAGAAGAATCCCTTTTTGTTAGGCATGAAGCCACGCATTCTGCAGGTTGCTCCAAAAGGGAACAGTGACAAGATGACTGCTCAGCTGGTGAACAGCCTTCCCCAGCCAGGCACAGGACCTCTCTGCCACAGCATTAGCTTTGTTAGCTCTGGACAAAGGCCACTCTGATGGCTGGCATCACACTCCTGCCTCTCTCTTACCTTGAAACAAAAGGTCTGATTTTAATTCCACTGTAGTCCCCTGGATTCATGTTTTCAGCGGTAAAGACATCTCCCCTCTTGGCTCAGTTCCCACCCAAATGAACCTATGAGAACTCTTGACTTCTGGAAAACATCTGGGAACATGGAAGCGAGGGAGCAGTGAAAGAGCAAATACTCAGCACTCACTGTGGGAAACTGCTTGGCTGCACAGGGCAGGAAGATAAATCATTGCCACAGCACAGGCGAGCTTAGCAAGTCTCATAGAGGGAGCAGGAGCTTCTGACCTGCCTGTCTGTCCTTCCATGCTGTCCATCCCACCTGCTGGGCCAGAACTCCAGCCCCTCCTGCTCTAGGGTCTCAAGGCAACCCTGACCCATTTTTTCTGTGGTTTTGGCCCATGGTTTTTCTTCGTTGGATTTCCTAGATTTTTGTTCTTATACAGGACTTTCCTGTTCTTTCCAATACAGAAGAGACAAAATTGATGAGACCAGAGAATTGGGATATATTTAATCACATGATCTTTCACAGGCGCTGGAAAAACACATATCCATTTCCACTGAGCCAGCATGATGTAGAAGTGATCCCATTTATGACACTGAAATGACATTGTCACGCTTGTGCTGATTTGGTCCGAGGACAGGACATGATCTATTATGATCATAAAACCAAGCCAAGTCCTGTTCCTCATCAAAACTTGAGTAACAGTTTTCATTCTGTACAGATAATTTGACTCCTTTCCTTAACTTGAGTCACAGATGCCATGCAGAGCTTGACAAATCGCCTCCAAGCGTGCTCAGTTCCGATTTAAAAAAAAAAAAAATCAAATCATCTTGCTTTTGGTCTCATTGATCTAGACAGAGTCTGCTGCCCTTCCTCAGACTGCCAATAAATAGGACACGACGCTGAACAGCGACATATCCTTCTTGTCCCTTTTCCATCACTTTTCCATCTCCAACAAGGATCGGCATTTACAAGCTAGCCCAAATTCCAGACCTACCAGACTAAGTCAGCATATGATGTGGCAAGTAGAAGACTGATTCTGACAAGATACCAGTCTTCCCAGTTGCTTCTGCTGGAGAACATCTGGTAAAGGGAAAAAGCTACCTTATTTTTTCATTTCCCTTTCTTCACCCCTCCAAAAATGATAGAAACCCTCTGTGTTTCCCATTTCAAAGGCAGGCAGCCTTGCAGTCAGTGCCTTGGGAGAGCTGAAACACCTCCTTCATGACCTTGGTCCCATCACTTAGTCATGCCCCAATTGCCTATGGGTAAAATGTGCAAAGCAGCTCTCTGCTTTGCATCTACCAAGTACCAGGACTCTTTCTTGGATATTCAAGTGGACAGAGACAAAAACCATTCAGCACAGTCATGCCACTATGAAACAACGAAAATAAGAACAAAATGTTATGGTAGCCTCACAAGTCAGCAGTGGACAGGCTTAGAACAAAACTCAGCACACTCTACTCCGCATTTTTATCTGCTGCAGCCCGTCTGGTTGTTACACCGCTTCTGACACTACAACAGGAAGGAGTCTGAACCAGAGTATTTTTAAAGTGCTGTAAACAGGGGAAAACACATGGACACACCCAAATCCACAGACCAGGCAGCTTTCTCTGTCCATGGTCCCATCTACCTGTTGATGTGAAGCATTTTGCAGACATCTCTCTTTATAAAAAAACCCTGGTGGACTCCTCTCCTTTTACGACACACCAAGATTCCTCTTCTCTCTGGTTCTGCAGAGTTTTCATGATCGAAAGAGACCTCTCAGCCACAGAGAGGGTGTGATAATTACAGTGTGAACCCCCCTGCTGACATGCTGGTGGGCTGGAGTAACAGTAACACAATGTTGGAAACAGCCTTGAATGTTTTGCATAGCGTTTTTTCTCCTTTGATATTGTTTTGCTTGCTTTGCTTATTTTGCTCTTCAGCCCTGTTATGCTCTAAATAAGTGCTTCTGAAATATACGTACTGGTGACAACATGCACTCTTGACATCTTTCAGTGCTATAGAGAAGTAGTGAGACTTTCAGAGCTACCCAGTGTTGGGCAACTGGCTCTCCTAAATAAAGTCAGTAATGCATTTACACATGTATAAACTTAATAAATCATACACCTAGAAATACACTGAAGTTCTGTGGCAAGGCCTTTGTTAAACACATTGTTACTGCTAAAGGATCTTTTTGCTGGATAAAGGAATTAGGCTGGAGGATTCTAGCAAGTACCTTGCCTTTTAGCCAAAAATATTGCTTTGTTTAAAATATATTTATGTCACTTTGCAGATTCTCAGTCAATAACATGAAAGAGATACAGATACAACTGAAGTGGATGATTTTTACAATGATCCTGTTTCCAGCATTTACACCGAGACTCCTTTCCACCACTTCATGTGGCTACTTCATGGCAGGAATAGAATAAAAACCCTCAAAACAACAAATTACACCAGCTGGAGAGATTTGGCTAATTCAACTAGCTTGTGGTCTGAAGGCATGTAGAATCCACCACCTGTTTTGAATTATCCACATGGGATAATTTGCATTGGAAGGGACCTTAAGGATCCTCTAATTCCAATGCCCTGCCATGGGCAGGGACACCTTTCACTAGATCAGGTTGCTGAAAGCCCCATCCAACCTGGCCTTCAACACTGCCATGGATGAGGCAGCCACAGCTTCTCCGGGCAAATTGTGCCTGGGCCTCATTTACTAGATACACAGAAAAAAAACAAAACAACTTGTAGCTCTCTGGGCCAGATTAATTTATTTGTAGCCCTAAAAATTAAACAGACCCACTAGAACACGACTGGGATTATTCTAGATTCACATCATGCTCCCATCATTGCCTACTTCTGCACTTGCCTCCTAAATGTCACAAGCCAACTACTGCAGGAGGCAGGTCTCTGGCAAGCATGAACTGCAGCAAATGAGATTTGCCCAATTTCCTTTTTTCCACATTTGTATATCATGAGAGGGCAGGGTGAAAGTTTATAACAGCAATTAGAAGCCACATGGCTGCAGCAGTTTTATAGCACTGAACTTCTTGATCAGCCAATCCTTCTCATTCAGAGTTTTTCCAAGGTCATACCAATAAAAATTATCACAGTAACTTAGGAGGGGAAAAAAAACCCACCCACCTCTGTTGAGCCATTGTAGTTCCCAGAACCAGGTGTTTACAATTGCAGAGTTCACTTTTGCCTTAAAAATGAGCACCAAATCCCAGGTTTAAACTGAGAAACAAACAGGGATTTTCTCTAGCATTGAGGCACTCCAATATTAGTCACCTTGCAGATCAACGCTGATAAGAAGCATGAGAATCTCTTTAACCCAGTAGTATGAGCCAGGTCTCAGGAACATTAACACAACGGAAGAATGAGAAAGCAACCAGCAGTTCCACTAAACCTAGGGCAAGGAAGTGAGATAAAACATGGAACAACAGGATAATAAAAAAGTTGAAAAGAAACCAGTATAGGATTGCACCTTGCCACTGTCTCAGTCTTAAATGGGGTTGGGTTTACTGATAGGAGCAGTCAAGCCAAGAGCACCAGCATAAGGGCCCGATCCTGCACACTGAACTTCTGCAGACTACGTGACTTAACCCTCTGAAGGATCAGGCCCCACAGGACCTCTTCATGCCAGCAGCATTTAAAGAAATGAGATTTTTGCCATGGGCTTCACTGAAAGCAAGAATTGGAGCAGCTCCAAGCAGCTGATTGGAGTGCTACCCCCTTCTCATTTCCCCAGCTTCAGCCCTGGATAAGCTATTTTGGATCTTCCCTAAAGCAAAGTCTGTAGATTCCAGGAACTAACTGCCTGATCTTTTTTTTTTATAATACTTTAATCCATTTTCCCAGCGTGTTCTTCCTCAAAGAAAGTCTGTGGCAACGCAGATGGGTGGCTCATGGTGACAGACAAAAAAAAAAACTTAGGTAAGTCCATTTGTCTCATTTCTTGAAGAACAAGGGGTGAAGAAAGGAGGGACAAGTGATGCAGTGACAAACCCAGGTTACCTTCCACTCTTCGAGGCTCAGCTTGGTTAGTCCGACTCTGCTCACTGGAGAACAGAGCAGCTTTGAGCAAACCACTGTCACCAGTCAAACAAAGCAAACAGAAGCGAATTGCAACCTTACCCAACCCAACAGGATTCTGGTATGGCAACCTCACCTTACAAAGAAGAAAACAAGTGTGGGACAAAACTAGAAGTGAGAGGAAAGCTTAGCTACAGCCAACACCTAACGTGTTCTGGCCCTCCCCCCCAGCCCCAGCATTGTGGTCTCATTAGAAATCACGCTCTGCAAGGAAACAAGCTGTAAGAGCAAAGCCCAAGTGAAGAACGCAGAACCCCGTGTCTGCGCTGTTCGCAGAGAGCATTAGCTTTTGCGTGTACACGTGCGTGCGCGCACACAGACCCACTGCCAGGAGAAACAATCCCGTTTGCTAATTATGCGCTGTGCTACGAGCCATCTGCGGCGGGGGAGGAAGCAGCGCTGCCCCAGCCAGGGACCTGCAAGCGTAGACATTACAAGCAGAAGGGACACAGCAGCCAGAAATCACATCCTTTGCTCCCAGCTCCTGCTCTTTCCTCAAGCAGTGCATTCACTTGAGGTTTTTGTGTCAGAGAGCAGCACTTAGCTGAACTTCTCATGGGCATCTAGTTGTTCTTCAAATAGAGGAAGATACCATCCGAGAGCCCTCTGCCCTGCAGCTGCATTGTCTCCCGGAAACCTCATCCCGTTATCCCCCGGTTTGGGGTGGGTGAAAGCTGTGCACTAAACGACAGAACTCCTAAACAAAAACTAAAGCAAACCGAAAGCCAGACTTGTAAACCTGAATGACAACGAAACAAAGAAGTAGTACTAAATAAAACAGTAACCCCCAAAGTAAATTCCTCTAGCTCCAGAAATTCTCTCACTCACGACAAGGAAACATGCCGTGAATGAAAAGAACATTAAGCGATTGCTAATTTGGGGGTTATGGAAGGGAAGGAAGCCCAACAAAGACACACCTGCCTTGCACCGACAGCGCTTCCGAAGTTGCCCAAAGTTTGCCCGCAGCTGAGCCTGTCACCCCGAGAGCCGAGGGAGCGCGGTCTCGGCGGGGCCAGCCCGCCCTGGCCCGGAGCATGCACTCACCGGGAAGAGGAGCCAGCCGAGCAGCGGCACCACGACGCTCAGGACAGTGAGCTCCATGCTCGCCACGCCGGGCCGGGGAGTAGCGCGCTTTAGCAGCTCCCAGCGCTACGGCAGGCTCTGCGCTGCGCTCCCGGCAACGGGCTGCGCTCATCCAGCGAGGGAGGAGGAGGAAGAGGAAAAGGAAGGAGGGAGAAAAAGAGGGAGGTAACACCACAGGCCCCCGCGCCCCTCCACACCGCTCCACCGCTCCTCTGCGCGGGGCGGGGCAGCACCTCCTACCGCCACCCCTCCCGCCCCAGGTACCGCCGGGCCCGCGGGCAGACAGCGCTTCCCTGTCGTCTCTTCCCCCCTCCCGCCCTCTTCTGCCTGCTTTTTCCTCCCTCTCCCTTTCCTTCATCCCTTCGCCTTTTCCCCTTTATTAATTTCCCCTTCGTTTGACTTTTCCTTTTTTTTTTCTTTTTTCTTCCCATTTTTCTTTCTTTCCCTTCTTTTATCTTTTTTTCCCTCTTTCTCTTTTCCTTTCTTCTTTTCCCTTTCCATTCTCTTCTATCTCCCATGTTTCCTTTTCGCTATCTTCCCCTTTTCTTTCTCTTCCTTTTTTCATTCTGTTTCCTTCCTTCCATCCTTCGTTTTCCTTTCCCCCTTCTATCACCTTCTTTCTTTTATTTTCCCTTCTCTCACTTTTTATACCTCTTCTCCCTTCCCCTCCCTTTTCTGCTTCCCTCTTTTTTTTTTTTTTAACTCATTCCTTCTCTCTCTTTCTTTACGTTCTTTTATTTCCTTTGTAAATTTATCACTTTTTCATGTTTTTCAAAATCATCATTTTTAACCTCTTAAAGCATTGGAATGGGTTGAGGAGAAACCAAGGCTGAGGAAATCAGCAGAGCTTAATTTTTCCTTTTTCCCTTCAAGCTGATGCAGTCACTGTGGGATTCCTCCAGCTCCACAGTGAGGACCTTGCAGATACACAGTTTTCAGTACAAAAGCATCTCATCTCCTTGCAGAGCCTGGAGAGTCCTTACTGAGTTCATCCCTGAGAGATGCTCACATTGGTGGGGGGAAATGGTCTTGTTAGTAGGGGTGGTGGGTAGAAGCACAAAAGATGGCCCAGTATTGCCATGTGCTCTGCAAGTATGTTGAGTTATGTTGGGAAAGAAGATAAAATGGTTGGGACATTTGATTTCCTGTGGAATAGCTGCTTGGTTACAAGGGGCTTAGGTGGACGAAAGTTGGCAAACTGCAACCCCTTTCAGTGAATCTGTGCATCCTTTCTCCATCCTTCTCCCCAGAAAAAGAGGTAAAAGTTCCAAAATGCAGGTTACTGACATGACAGTTTTGCATTTTTTATTTGGAGGAACAGTTCAAAGATCAACCTTATTTTTCAATGCAAACGTGGAAATCCCTCCACTCACCAGCATGAGATAGAGCATTTCATTTAATATGAAGTGCAGTGCTTTTTTCAACTCAAGAGAAACCACAGGCATAAACTTGCTTTAGCATGAAAACCTAAACAAGTCTTATGAAGAAAGGTAACAATAAGAAACGTATCTTTCTTGCTGTTCTTTTATCCTTAGTCCTGCTGGATTTTCAAACTCCAGCAGATGAATGAATTTAGTGTCTTTTAAACCACCTACTGAAGAGAGAAAAGAAATCCTCATATTTGGGAGACCCTGGAGACAGTTCCCTGATTCCAGGCTGTTCAACCTACTGACACAGCTAGGAAAGCTGCTATTTTTAGAGAAAGGGCTTGAGGTTAAAATCCTAGTTATATCCAGTCTCTACCTCTTGTTAAAAAATCACTAAACATTTCACTTTTTAATGATAACATGCAAAGAGTGAGAAAAAAGAGTTTAGTATCTTTTCCCCTTTGACCCTTTATGGAAAGACCTGTGTTTTTCTTTACTGTCTGAAAGACTCTATTTTTTTTGCTTTTTCCTTTGCATTTTAGATGAAAAATCCTAGTTCTATCTCTTGTTTCTCATTATAGGCCTGATGGTGGCTTATAATTGCCAGTGTAAAAAGAGAGAGAAGATGTTAATTACATCAATTAGTTGTACAACAATTTAAATAGACAACAAAGCTATATAAAGCTCAGTTTAGATCATAAAATGAAAGTGGAATGACCGATTAGCTGGACACTGCATCTTGCTTCTAATAATAGCCACTTTGTGTTTGCTTATTTCATTTATTCATGCAGCCTGAAGGCTTTCAAGTAGCCTGTTAAGGACAGATTTCCCTCTGGGGGAGAGACGAAGGTATTGGCAGATGTTGCTCTTTAGTTTCTTTGCAGAGGGTGAATCTGAATGTTTTGTGTCTCATAACAGTGATTTTACAGAAAAGGTCTCAGCCTGAATGGTACATTTTGCCCTGTGGATTGCACTGGATGGAGGTTAAACTAGTCTGATATCCTGTAGGCATAGCGTGAACTCCAGGGGGCTGGGAGCAGCCTTTGTGTTTGATTTGAAACTACATCCTGCTCATTTAATTCTATGCCCCCAAATCTTACACTGGCAGTACCAGTGAACACTCATTGTCTTCTCCGTGTGGCTAGAGATTTTGTATCAGTCCCTGTTTTCCAGGCTGAAAGCCTGGAGCCTGTGCCGTATATCTGACATAATTTTTACCCTCTTCTTACCTGCTTTTGTCCCCATTTCTCCTTTTTGGGACAAGGACAGGAGCCAGAAGAATTCAAAATATTGGTGCACTGTTATTTTATGAAGTGGCATAATGATGGTCATGGTTTAAACCTTTATTTTTCTTGCCTTGAGTGCAGGAGTGTTCCTGTTGGAGCAAGTCTAGATGATGCCATGGGAATGTTCTGAGGAATGGAGCACCTCTGCTATGGAGACAGTCCGAGAGAGCTGGGCTTGTTCAGCCTGAAGAAGAGAAGGCTCCAAGAAAACCTTAGAGCAGTTTCCAGTGCCTAAAGGGTCTGACAGGAAAGCTGGAGAGGGACTTTTTGCAAGGACATGAAGTAACAGGACAAGGGCTGCTTGGTCTAGTGGAAGGTATCCTTGCCCATGGCAGGGGGATGGGAACTGGATGGTCTTTAAGGTCTCTTTCAACCAAAATCGTTCTATGATTAGGTGACTTAGTGGTGCATTATAATAATACGAGAAGTTTCTCCCCCAAAGGATGGTTCTGTTTTGAGCCCACCTCTGTGTAAATCAGTTAGATACGTTGTGGGACATTTTGCTCATTTGCTTCACTTTCCATTAAGTACACTGAAGTTCAACTTCTGTTTTGCTGTCCTGCTGATAGGTTGGTATTTGCCCCACTTCCTTTCCATTCAGAATACCTCTGTGAAAGGTTTTACAAGGCTTCAGAAATATGATGTGAGGTTGGACGTAGCTGCTTGGTGTTGAACAGTGTCTCTGCTAATAGATTAAAGTAGCCAACTAGAAGGCTAGAATTTTTTCCTTATCTCAGTCATAAAGAATTCCGAAGAACCTTGATCTAATTCCTTGTCACATCACTAGCAGTGTAGTTACTTCAGTGATCACTGTCTTCGGCTCATGCATCTTCTCTGTGTCTATTTTATGTTGTTTACTGTTGTTTAACCCTTTTCTTTAATGATAATTAACATCTGAGCTGAAGCATTCATCATTGAATGACTTATCTTTCTGGGAATTGCTTGGGAAAATATCAAATGAATGTAAGATTTTTTTTTTGGTGGAGGGTAACAGTAGAGGTAAATAAAAGCAAGTAGGTTTTTTCCTGTCTGTGTTTTTTAACTCTCTGTCCCAGCAATCAGAAATAAAAGAAGTATTAACAGTAGTGTCTAGAAGGACAATATTTGAGAGTTGATTCATGCAGCAGTTTGCTGAAGGTTGGGTTTGCTGTTATGTGCCCTTGGGGTTATGTTCCTCATTTAGCTTTCTCTGCAAACCCAACACAATGCATCTACTCTGCTTTCCGCTTTGTAATTTTATTTAAATAAAGTAATGGCATCGCATTCCATAAACAAACTGTGAAATGTATTTCTATGTATTATTTGTATTGGGATTAGTGGTAACAAAACATTCACTGTGTTGTTTTGCAAACAAGATCATTACATCCATGTACAGGACTTCATTATTTGCAAAATGCAGCATAAACAGTTGGTGGTTTACTGTGTTTTAAGTCTCATTACTCAGGGTGGTGTGGGCTTGTGTGCAGATACTAGTGTGGCCCGAAGAGGACTTGACTACCATCCACCAGAGCTAAAATCTCAGGCTTACTCTTTTTTTGCCTCCAGCCATCCCCAGCAGTTAACCAGTGGAAAAGTTCCAGAAATTTCCACCTGCCCATATCCTCATAAAGCTGAGAGAGCAGCAGAGGTGGATATATCAGAGCAGAATGTGGAACATCTGAATGGAATGTTTCAATTAAAAGGACGTACTTGATACAAGCAGACTAGAATTTTGTCCTTGGTCTCTAGGGCAAGGGTAAATTATCCAGCTCCTGTTGCTCACCTCAGTCTATAAGCTAAAGATAGTAATAACTACCTACCAAACTCCCAGGAGAGTTAAGGATTAATTGCTTCATAGTACTCAACATTTATTTTCACATAATGCCACTGGGTGCACAAAAATAAGGTTTGCAATTACTATTACATACCCACAGGGGACCATTCACTCATGAAGTACTTGGATGAAGCAATTTTCTTACAAATAAGTATTAAAAACTAATTTTGTTTATGTTTGGGCTGGAAAAAGGGAAACTCTTTGGGCTCCGGAAGAGCAAATGCAAGCAAACAAACCAACAAGAACTTTTTCTGAACTCAAGATGGCAGTGTGCTGGAACTAGAATGAATTAAGGTGAATAGAAAACCTTGCATTATTAAAATAGGACTATTTACACTGGGAGCATTGTAAAACCGCTCCAGGGTACATGATGTGCTAAAGATAAAGGAAACAGGGTGCCTGCCTCTTCCTCCCTACATTCTCCTTAGAGCTTTGCAGAGCAAAGGAAGAGGGAAGAAGCAATAATGGCAGTGTTATGCGCATGGAAAGCTGATGAGCAGAGTACCTGTCATCATTACAACCATATTTCTTGAGACAAACTGTGTCCAGTGGAGGTGGGTTTCCTCCAAGTTTGTAGCCATCATGAAGAAACATTTGGCCCTCACAAAGAGAGTGTGGCAGCAGAAACCACATGAAGCAGAGCAACAAACATACTGATTGACACCAGAGATTATACAAGCTAAAAGGTTGAACTAAAACATGGCACTCTAGAGACTAAGATAAAGGCTCCACCTTATCATTAGAGGATGTGACACAGCTGACGTTGTTGTGGAGGAGGCAGGAAATGGAACATGTTACACAGCCTGGTCATATGCATCAGAGATGCTCTGTACAGGGAGTATTTTCTGCTGGTGTGCACAGATTAAAATCAAACAGTTTCTCACTGGGCAATGAGAACCGATATAGCTGTGAACTGTGTTTCAGACCTTACCAGCCGAAAACAGGTATTTCTACATTGTAACTGATTTCTGTGATAAATGTTGGTTTATGTTGTAAGTCAAGATGTTGAGTGAATATACAGCGAATAATAGATTCAGAGTTCTTCCTAAGGTGTCTGCTATCACTTGTTCTCCAAGATCTGGCTTTATCAATTGCAGACAAAATATCCAAAATGTCTGAGACTGGATGTGCCTAAATTTACTGGATGCCTGAAACCAGTTTTGAGAAGTCTGAACTGCCACATTTCTCTTAGCAAGAATTAAAGTGGAAAAAGATAACATTTCAAAAGTCAGCACTGTTCATTGTCTTCATGCTATTAATGAAGATCTATCTGTTCTATTTAGTTGATTTGTGCACTGTGAATATTAGAACCCTGAGGGGTATGGCAGAGCCTTAGGGGCTGTGAACTCTGATCTATGACTAACCAGACTCAGGGAAGGAGCTGGAGCGCACAAGTCAGTGCCCAGCAGAGCATTTTTTTTTGCCACACTGCAGAGCAGCATCCCTGTTTTTACACTTCCCTTTTTCTCTTCTTTAACTCCAATCCCAGCATAAGGAAAGGTCCAGCTGATGTCCAAAGCACTGAATATGCGTACTCACTGTGATTTCTCTGTCACAAGACCTCTATTTATTTATTTTTTTATGTATTTATTTTTATTTTCCACTTTGAATATGAACAGCAAACTCAGGCTGCCTTCATTCCCTTCTTTTGCATTCAAAGAGGGTGCTCTTTCATCTCAACAGACAATTGCCTTGATCTTTTCAGCTGTGTTCAAGTCAATTGCTTGCACAAGAGTATTACACTTGGTTGGCAGCTGGCTAGCTGTACAGTGTGCCTGGTCCTCTTGGGCTTGTCCCCAGCAGTGTTGGTCTGCCTGAAGGCATTGATTGCACAAATAGCAACAGAGAATAGGGAGAGGGAACACAGCCCCTTCTTCCCCCTAAACTAAGAGGAGTTTTTTGCAGCTCAGTAGTAACTAAACACCTAAGTCTGAATCGTGCTGCCTTGTCTGTCATACATCTCAGAAATATGGTTGTTTCCAAAGAGAAAAAAAGAAAAAAAGAAAAACCAGAGACTCTCAGAGCAGCTACTATGAAGGTATCAGCCTGCTTGGAGGACTCTCCTGTGAGTTCACTGTCTCACAACCCAAACAAACCAATGCAACTGCCATACCAGTCTAGAATGAATTTCTGCAACTACTTGGTTTTGTTTTGGTTAGTCACAAACACCCTTCTAAGATTTTTTCTATTGATCTATTTATCAAAATCTATTGATTTTTATGCTGTCTGTTTCACTGGGATATCCTTTGTTTCCAGCACAAACTTGCTAGTCAAAATCCTTCTTGCAGCAAAGAAATGAGATCAGGTCCACGTCTCTTCTTACAGAAGAGTTATAATCTCGTGTAGACGAAGAGTCCAACTGGCTATTTGTTTGGGAGCTCTTACTCCATCCCTTCTTACTATGCATCAGATTTTAAAGAAAGACTTACTGTCTGCTGCAGTTCAGGTCTTCTGGTGGAGCTGAATATCACATTTAAGGGTTCAATACCACTTGCTTGATTCTTTTCTCTGATGTATTTCTTACATATTTGCTGCCTCCAGGATACATTTGTGTGAACAAATTAAGCATCCTTACTATATAAGTCCTGGGCTCAGCCCAGTTACTGGCTCAGCTTAAACCATGACAGTTAAAAGACATTGCATCTACTAATGGAGGTAAGCCTTGTGTCCTAAGTCCCTTCAACATAAATAAAAAAAATAAAACTCAATTTCTAAGGGGAATAAGAAAGGACAGTTCATTCTCTTTAATGAATGCTGCTTGGGAAGAATTTGTCTCACAAGAATGTAATTTTACAGACCATTTGGTGTGGGTCTTTTTCCTTTCTTTATTTTTTCTCTCCTCTCTACACAGCTTTTCTTCCCTTGTAAGCAGAAAATAGTTTCATGCCCAAAACCTGCCAGTCTGACTTTATAAAACAGGGAAACCTTCTTCTAATCCAGGGGTATTTGCAGACTAAGTCATGTTAGATTTAACTGGATTGACAGCAACAGATTTTTCACGGTTCCTGTCATTTTTTGACAGTGTAAATGCCAATGACATGATACTCCAGAAGCAATCATTTCACCAGAGAGGTCCTATTCTCATTTTCAGTTTCAGGAGAAGAATGATGGCAAAGGAGTTAAAGTGTATGGCCTTACTTTGATACCTGTGAATTGCAACCTCCTCCAGGAGGTCTGACACTGGGTTTTTCAGGGGAAAAGATTTTTAACCTATGAATGAAGCTGCAGCCATCTAGAAAGTATCAGGCGTATAAAGACATATTTCCTATGGAAAGCTAAACATTATCCAAGAAGATGACATTACATATGTTGAGGGAAGTGAAATATCAAGGCTCCAGTGCTTTTGAGTTAAGATAATGGCATTGAATTTATTAAGCTTTCCTGGTGTGTAAACTCTGTGCTGATGTTTCTTCTATTACCTGGTGACTCTGAAAGGAGTCTGAAAGGATTTTGCTTCCAAGATGCTACATTGCTGTGCCTTGCACTCACTCCTCATGTATCAACGGCTTGGTATAGCCCTAGTGAGGTTCACAAGGGGCTCAGCAAGGTTTTATTTGCTTCAAGAAAAAAAATATGACCCTTGTCATTTGTAACATCAATCTTCTTTTTGAACACTACCTTATCTCTCTATCCTCCATGTTTTTACAGTGTCTTCTTCCACCTCTTGGATTGCAAACCCTGCAGAGCAGAGAAGTTTTTCATATTTGTGTTGCGTACTGTGTCATGCACATTTTGGTCAGCAAATAAGTATTTCTGCTAGGAATAGCAACGAGCAATCACTCATGCTCCACAATTTCATCCTGGGCTGGAGATAGCCTGAAAACAGGGCTGTATACAGCTGTCAAAGGAACAAATATTCTAATGCAAACATTGAAGACAGTCTCAAATGTTCATGGATATAAGACTTTTTTTTCTCTCAGGTACCAAGTTTTTGGTTATAGATAAAACAGGGCACCAACCTTTTTAAAAAAACACCTTTGCTGACCCCACTTAGATCTTGCTATGATGAGGCATTCACAGCAGGCAAGATTTCCAGGAGAAACTGGGGGTGATGGATGGGCTTTGCACACAAACCAGCCCATTGACAAGAGCAGCTGGGCTAGAAAACTTGTATCTCTTCCCTTGTTAATGCCCCTCATTCTCTGAGAGTGAGTTCAAAGGCAGCTGTGCCACATCTCATGCTGTTTAGGGAGGTGAGTGGGTTGTACTGTGCAGTGAGTCATCACCATCTTGTTTAACTGCAGTTTACCAATTTTCATTTGTTTATGTGTGTGTTCCAGGCATATCTGATCGATGATACATGTGGCTCTGGAAAATTACCGCATCAAGTCTCCACACTTTCCATCAAAGTTTTCCAGCAGTAGGGGTGGAGATCACAGGACGCAACATCAGATATGCAGATACAATTTGCAGATCTAAAGGTGTTCTGATTTACCCATTTATCCATGCCTAAGTCAGACCAAGGTTTTCTGTTTTCCATAAATACCAAGAATGACTGAGATATATGAGACTGTAATCAGCTCCAAAATGAAATCCAGTCTTCCAATTTGCGTGCAAGTGAGAAAATGGTAATTTTAAACAATGTAAACCTAACAAGTAATCTCTTAATTGGGGGTTATAATCAGCTAAGGGCTCATTTTAAGAAATCATCTACAGTCAGGGAAACTTGCTCTAAACTTCAGTTACTCAAATCCTATTGAAGCTAGTTATACCAACTGCTTAGAGCAAAATGCCTATTCAAACTGTTTCCTGTTTGAAGACTTACTCAGGGATTTCCTGAGCCGAGTCAAAAGTGTCACAGATCAGATAAATAGGACTGTATATCAGTCAGTCCCAGACAAGGGTCAAACATCATATAAAGAGTTAGATATCACTAGCAGCTGTCTTCCATTGTCTCTCAGCTGGCAGTACGTGCCACACTCATGACCCACAGGCTGCAAAACACATTCTGCAAGGGAGATAGCTGGTCTTAACTCTTCAGTGCAAGCAGAGTGAAACCTGTTTCATCTCAAGGAGGAAGAATGGCACTTATACTTCCTCTGGAACTAGATGATCTGAAACTAGAGCAGGTACAGAGAAGGGCAGCAAAACTGGTGAAGGGTCTGGAGCACAAGTCTTACAGGGAGCAGCTGAGGGAACAGGAGTTGTTTAGCCAGGATAAAAGGAGGCTCAGAGGAGATCTTATTGGTCTCTACAGATACCTGAAAGGAGGTTATAGCAAGGTGGGGGTCAACCTCTTCTCTCAAGTAACAAGCAATAGGACGAGAGGAAACAATCTCAAGTTGTGCTGGGAGAGGTTTAGAATGGATATTATGAAAAAAATCTTCACCAAAAGGACTGTCAAGCACAGGAGCAAGCTGCTTAGGGAAGTGGCTGAGTCACCATTCCTCAAGGCATTTAAAAGATGTGTAGATGTGGTGCTTAGGAACATGGTTTAGTGATGGATTTCACAGTGTTAGGTTAATGGTTGAACCAGATGATCTCAAAGGTCTTTTCCATAATAAATGATTCTATGATTCTATGAAAACCCATGTGTGACCCACTCGACTGCAGTCTAGACCATTCTTCTTCGCAAGGCTCTCATCTAGGAGTACTTGATCATGGCTAGTGATAGGTCTTCCAGATGTGCCCTGTGTTCTGGTTTTGGCAATGTAGTAGGCCACTTCAGGCACTAAAATTGTGGGCTGAATGGAAGCCTTGATGCTGAAATGCTTCCAGACACTGCATTGTTGAGGGTTTAAATCATCAAAACAGCATAGCCTTTGAAACAGGACCCTCAGTTCAAATCTGGTATAGTTCTTCACTGCAGCTATTTCAGCAAGCTGACACTACTATTTATGCCTTCAATTTGGTAGAATTTAGGCTTCTTTTTTTCAATGCATAAAGCCAGGAAGTGCAATAGTTGTGGAAACAATAACAATCTAAGCTGAAATTATGTGCTTGGACTAACTTTAAGCTGGGAATCATAGAACAGTGACCTGTGGGCTCCTTCAAAGGATGGTCATCATCTTGATATCCACATCATCTTGATATAAGCATTTACTTTGGCTTTGGTTTATAATTAAAATTATAAATTATATTAAAAATTGTGTATATATTAGTGTAACCTTTTATATTCCATTAATTTACAAAGCCTATAAAGACATTTCCATGTCTCTGTTGTTTAAAAAGGGAAAAACAGCATTATTTTCATTAGAAGCATTTAAAAACATCATCTTCTTATCTAGCCAGGAGTGAATTAATAATAATACTGTGGAATCTGTCTGAATATTATTTATAGATGTTAAGCCATAAAAGTTTGACAAGGTCTGTACTTATGACCCTCTTTCACGTGTATCTCATAACAGTGATAATATTTGCATAGATGTGCTGTGGAGAACTTGAGACAGCTTTATTTTCAGGCATTTGAACTTTGTATGCATTGCAGTGAGTTCTGTGTGGCAAAATACTTAGACTATGCCCATGTGACTTCCAGATCTGCTGCATATCACCATCACAAGGTGTTGCCTGTTTAAGGCTTGATTTCTGGCTACTGGGCTGATTCACGTGGCATGTCAGGGAGCAGCAGGACTCTGCTCTCCCATGCTGACCTGGCAATCCCACTGGGCTGGGCTTCAGGGCTGCAGGAAAGTTTCAAGTCCTTCTTATATGCACAGAAGGTGGTTTAAGGAAAACACTATCTGGAGTTCAAGAAGTAGCTAGGCTGTGGTGCAGACATAGCCAGCATTCAAATGCTGGATCTAATCAGCACACTATTTATATCCTCACACAGTTATTCATGAGTATGCCACATTGATAAGCAAGATCAACAGACAAAAAGATTGGTTAAAGCAAACGTATCAGGAAAACCTCATACCAGCATGATGAGAAATGAATCCAAAGTAGAACCCAATCTCTGAATCTGGCCAGACTTTAGGGTACACAGATTGCATCCTCATAAGTGGATGTATTTTTCCACAGTGAGAGGAATCAGCTCCTGGAGGATGATCCTGTTTTGACCTAAGCAAAGTAGACCATGATCTTCCTTGGCTGACAAACATTCACAAGGTGTATCTCCAAAGAGCTGGTAAGTAGATCACCCTTTTACAGTGAAATAAAAACATGAAGTAAGCATGATGCTCCTGTTGAATAATTAATTAATTATCCTGGTTTTGGGTGGAATGAAGTTTGTTGTTTTTTTTTTTCCTAATAGCTAGTACAGTGCTCTGTTTTTGCTTTAGTCTGACAATAATGTCGATAAAACTATAATGTTTTATCAACAACTGCTTGTTGCTCAGTAGTGTTTACCCTGATCAAGGACTTCAGTCTCTCCTGCTCTGCCAGTGAGGAGGGGCACAAGAAACTGGGAGGGAGCAGAGACAGGACACCTGACTAAAACTAACCAAAAGGATATTCCATACCGCAGCATGTGATGCACAGTATATAAACTGGAGGGAGTCACCTGGCAGGGACCAGTCACTGCTCAGATTAGGTTGGGTATTGGTCAGTGGATCGTGATCAAATGTACTGTGCATCACTTGTGTTTATTGTTTCTGTGGTTTATCTCTTCCTTTTTGTTATTTCCCTTTTAATTATTATTATTGCTAGTTGTATCGTAGAATCATAGAATAGCTCAGGCTGGAAAGGACCTTAAGATCATCCAGTTCCAACCCCCCTGCCAGGGGCAGGGAAACCTTCCACTAAGCCATGTCACGCAAGGATCTGTCTAACCTGGCCTTGAACACCACGAACTATGGAGCATTCACAACTTCTCTCAGCAACACATTCCAATGCCTCGCCAGTCTTACAGTAAAGAATTTCTTCCTCACATCCAATCTAAACTTCCCCTGTTTCAGTTTGAACCTGTTACCCCTTGTCCTCTCAATACAGTCCCTCATGAAGAGTCCCTCCCCAGCATCCCTATAGGCCCCCTTCAGATATTGGAAGGCTGCTATGAGGTCT
>JASSUY010040430.1:0-27373 GCA_032466535.1 Forpus xanthops | reverse complement strand
GTTGGTCTTTGTTTCATGAAAACAAAAAGGCTAATCAACAACAGAATCATCATGTAGAAAATTAAATCATAAAAGCAAGACCTTTAAACTTTAGAAATTTGGACTTGGAACAATTCACACATCTTAAGTTAGATAGCTAGGCTTTGGAACAAAATTTTCTATTTCTGACTCCTCTTGTTAAGTTTGGGTAAAAAAATCCCGAAAAACATGGATTACCAGGAAAAAGGAGTTTATCTCCACAGAACGCTAACTCATCCTTAGATTCTACAAACTAAAATCCATGATAACCAATTTATTTATTTCCAAATCAAACACCACTGAATCACCACTAAAGATTCAGCCTTTGAAAAAGAACTACTATCATGTAAGTGCTGGAAAAGTTTGTTCACTGATATTAACAGGATATGGAATATGTTAGAAAACACGTATCCATTGTCTGGAGTGCTTACCGCAGGTTAGAAGCTCCTGCTTAACACCAGTCACTGTCTGTGACTGAAGTGACTTGGGATAAGCACATTTAGTTTCACGTACAGTTATATTTCTTTCTTTCAACCACTGATGCATCCACAGTATGTTGCAATCACAAAGAAGATAATCAGTCTGAAATTCTCTGCAACACAAAATAAGTCTTCACAGCGACAAAATGCAACACTCTAAGGTCTAGAAGCTTGACATCAACAGCTGTGCAATGCCTATGTCACAGACACAGAGTCAAGCACAGTCTGACCCCAAAATAGCCTACCACTACATTCTGCGAACCGCGATCTGAGAACAAAAGTACAAACTCCCCACGAAAAGGAATCCACCCCATAAATGAGCAACATCTGTGCATGAAAGGCTGTCTAGTAATTTCTTTCATGGAGTAAGTTAAAGTTCTCAATTGAGCATTAACAAGAATTGCTTGAATATGCATCAACATAACTTAAGAACACATCTCACTGCTTCATTTTAGCAACCAAATGCTTTAACAATAAAATCAAAAATACAGTGTTCTACATATTTCTCTTTTCAGAACCACTATTCACATGATTTTAATGTTAGTTTTATTCTGCTTTATACAAAAATCGTAAGTCTTTTTCACTGATTCTTCTCTGTACATTCTGATACTTTCTACTAAAAAACCCACCAAATAATCCCACTGATGTCTGATGCAGTCAGCTAAAGTAAAAAAAAGAGAGCATAAATATTTTATCTGTTTAGAAACAGTTAAAGATGTATCAAACCATATGGCTTCGTCTATACTGTTTTTGACTTCTACTGAAAACATAATTTCTTCTTCTTTTTGCAAATACCTAGAGGATAACACAACATCACAGACAGAACACTTCAAACACTAAATCAACATTCCTGTGAAACTCCATTTGGTCTTTGTTCACAAGAATTCCTCCAGACACACATTAATAGCAACAGTTATATCCAGGCTCTTGTCAGACCTGTGATGTTCTTGGACAGAAACCTTTCTGTACTCAAATAAAGTATCAAGAATAACAACTTATGAACAATTAAAAGGAGCTGAAGGAGGGAAAGAAATATTTGCCTTTATAAACAAGAAACTCGGCATCAAAGCCAAAAGTCAGAGCTCTTGAGAAAGTCCTAGTAAAGTGAGCCAACTCTCATGAGTATCAGGGAAAAATGCAAGCTAATCATCAGCACTGGTAACTTTTTTCATTTGCTGTATTCCTTACACAAGACTACAACTCTCATGAAATTAAATGAGAGAAAAGTAACACGAGGTTGAGATGTACACACCGTTATATGAAACACAACTACACTGTTCTTAAGGATTAAGATCTTTCTTAAAAGTATTTGTTTCCTTTGTCAAGAAAAGATGTAGAACACTGTTATTTATTAAACGTAAAGTAATAAATGACTGTATTTATTAAATATAGAGCAATAAATGATGCATATGGAATAAATCTTTTGGAAGCCCAGATGCAGTTTCAGCTTTGTTCTCTTCAGAACTAAGTCACCAAATAGTGAGCAACTTTTGAAGGAAGTTATATAAACATGAGTATCTGTGCATATATTTCCTATGTGACTATTCAGAAAAATAAACCACTGTTAAGAGGCTTAAAAGTAAAAATGCAGACATGTAGTACAAAAAAGTATGCTAAATGCCTTTTTTTTTTTTTTTTTTTTTTTTACAAACACAAATGATGATGGAAATTAAGATTAGATGCAGTAGATGTTAAGTACTTACAGAGACTTTAGTGAACTAAGATGATCAAATGTTCCCTGTGTAAGCGTAGAAAACAGATTTCCAGAAAGATTCCTAAGAAGTAAAAGCATCATGATTCAAACTCATGCTCAAGCAACTGATATTTGAAATTAAAAAACCCCTCTTCAAGGTAACTATTTTAATACTCACAAGATACTATTATGACACTGTTACAAAACCATAAGAATAATGAGGTCTGAGAGCCTACCAAAATCCCCAAATTGTATGTTCCCCAGTACTTCTTTTTTAGATGAAGAATTTTAGGATCTGAAACAAGGACTGAAAGTAAATACTTTTTTTATTTAAAGCAACAACTAGCACATGTTGAGAATACATTTCAAGAAGTTTAACTTTGCTGTTCACAGTGAACTGATGTTGCCATTAACAGGCTATTAAAAAGCATGTCTGAGCTAGCAGAATGGTTTTTAAATATATTATACGCCCCCCTTTCTCTATTATCAGTGAGAACATTGCCTAAGACACTAACAACCATGGCAAAGAAACATTCCATAATCTTACATGTTATCTCCTTAACACAAATGAAGAACTACAAACCATGCAAGAGAGCCAGCAAACACAACCATACTGATGCCATGGCAGAAGGCAAGGATACTAAAAGATTCTATAACCCTGAAATATTTTTGTAAGGAAAATACTTCGAATAGTCTGCTAGTCCCACCCCCCTTGCCCTGCTACACCTTCTAAGAAACTGGAAAATATCTGCAAAGCAGACAAAGCACTGAGTAGCGTGGTTTGGGTTGCCACTGCTACGCACCCTCATGGTCACACTGCTTGTCCTTCAAGCACATGCTTAAAACAAACTACTCACATTGAAACAAAGACTGTTAATATATATAAGAAAAAGAAGTTATATACATCAAATTATACTTACAATCTAATTAGATTTACAAGTCCTCTAAATATGTCTGCATTCAGGCAGCCTATTCTGTTATTAGTTAAGTCTCTATAAAGAGAATAAAAAAAAAAAAAAAAAAAAAGGAAAAAATCATTTTCTTTCCAATGACAGTCTGCAAGTGGAATAATTTTCAGCAAAGCCCAAATGGCACTGCTGTATGGGTGTACACAGGCACATAGAGTACTTATTCAATTTCTACAGCAATAATGGTTTGCCCATACACGGTTAAATGAGCCTTGTCTGACCAGTAAATCCCCTTAGAACTGACTTGACTTACATCACTAGAAGTAAATTTTCATATTTGTACAGTACATTCATTACATGTGCTACATCACTTAAACATTCCAGAGACCCCTATAATGGGGCATTCGCTGTACATAAGTAGGACCAGCTCTATATTTACACTTACATAAATATTTATGTATTACATATTTTACAATGTAGGTCTTAAATCAAATTGCCAAAAGTATTATAAAAGAGTAAAAATAAAGCTTGCAAGCAGTCATGGTCCAGAATTGGCCCTCCACCTTCAGGTTTCCACAAGTGCAATTACCAATAAAATTTCCTTGTGAGTGACGCAGATCATCTAATCAGTGACAAATTAACATATATACTACAAAAACTTAAGAAGAAAACCTGTATGCTGACTAGAGGAAGCAGGGGAGAGGTAAAGCAGCAAAATCATTGAGACTTAAAAGCTGTCCCAGTTATCCTGAAAATCTGAAGAGTGAAAGAGGGAGATTAGATGAGGGGAAGCCATCATGCTGATGCCTTGTTTTTCATGTTTCATCTGGGACAGAATTTTTACAGCAAAAGTATAAATCTTTAAACATAAAAGATGTGTTAAGGGGAACGTTGGCACAACGTTCAATAAAGCAGCATTAATGCTGCTATAACTCAGTGTAGTATTAATAGCAAGGGACAATGTGTTCCATCATGACCTTTCGGAAAAAAAAAAAATCATAAGGATTTTAACATTTAAAAAAGAAGACTCGATGGCACCAAAGCTCTGAATGAATGTTCACACAGTGATGTTTCAAGTCACTGAAACAAAAACAGAGGAATAAAACAAAAGACAGTCAGTAAGAACAAATGAGAGTGCCAAGCCTTAAGCACTGAATGTTCTTCAGACATAAGACTGAAAGCAGACTTTGCTTCGTACATCAATATATGTATGCATATAGACAACAAATTCATATTCAACTTTTAATATTTAATAGCTTTGCTGTCTAAATTTCCAGAACCTAAGACTTATTCGACTTCTCAGTGGTTGTTTTGTTTAGACCGATTAGCTATATATACTACTTACAGTCTTTTCAGAGATGAAAGCCCCAGAAAAGCTCCTGGATCTATTGTACTAATAAGGTTGTTCTTGAGGTCTCTGCGGAGAGAAATAAAGACATTTACTGCAAACTACTCTTTGAAACAGACATACAGGCATGAAGATACACTTAACTTGTTTAAAAGTCTTTGAAAACTGAGAAAAAAAAAAACAAAAAAAAAAATCTCAACAAACCCCCAAACAGAAAAACTAAAAAAAAAAAAAACCAAAAACCCCTAAACAAACCCCACACCCATGCAACATATTTCTACTTTTTCTAACAGTATTTTTCAAAATTTGAAAATCTGTATTTTAACTAGAAATAGGAATATAAACAGCATGTGTATCTCATTAACTGTTCTCCCAATTCCTATCACATGAAAGGTTATAGAGCTAAAGATACTTTGCCACATTGTTCCAGTAGGTTACAGCTGCTCAGAGTGTAACATTTGCTCATTACACTGTACCATACTGTTTAGCACAGTTGTCTTCTTCAGCCTACCTATTTTCAAATACTTTAGTAATGCCCAACACCTACCAAAAGAAGCAAAACAAGATCCTAAAAACACACCAAAGACACAACGTCAAAGTTACTGGCACAAAAGCAAAGTCCTGGCTGCAAATCCCAAGTAAAGCTGGTGAAAAACTCAGAGCACAGATTTTTAAACCTTAAGTTTCCAAACTATGACATTGTAAAGAGAAATGTGAGGTAACTATGTCATTAAACTGCTTAATTAATCATTCAAGTGATATAGGAGTTCTAACTCCTAATTCAATGTATTTTGCAGATACAGTTGAATTTGAAAGGTCACAGAAAGTATCTGTCAGCTTCTACAGTTATGAGCAAACTTTTATCACTGCACAAATGTTAAAATTCTTTCTACCTCCTTCTGAAGCCAAGATTTTTACTATACAAGTATCTGAAACACCAGATATTTACTAATTTTTTACTAATAATTTATACTACCAAAAAAAAAAAAATTCCTTGGTAATATCTGAATGTGCTGTATTTGAAAAGAAAATCAGTAATTTCAACTAAAGGCAATATTTTAGTACACAAGGGTAGAAAAAAATGTCTCCTAAAACTTCCACAACATTAATAATTCTGCCCAAAAGGGAACAGCACAAGAAGATTATGTCTACCATCACACAGATATGCATGACTGAAAACATAAATTCATCTCAAGATTTCACAATACCATTTCCTGCACACAGATTAAGAAGGCATGGTAAAACAGTGTCATGGCACATGGATCACACTTAAATGCTGTCCTAATAAACATTTTTTAATACTTGAAATATTTGAAATAATTTAGATTTACCTTGCAGTACAGTAAATTAATTTTCAATAATCACACTTAACTTGATTTTCTTGCCCTGGGACTGCCAGCAGCTTAGGGAGCCTGAAGAACTGTCATGTTTTACAGCCTCTTTCTGCAGGCTTATAAACCCAGTACCAACATCATGACAAATATGAGAATACTAAATATTATTAATCTCTTATTTACCATCAGTGTTTGGGACATGAATAGAATCATTGAATAGTTAGGGTTGGAAAAGACTTTAAGATCATCTAGTTCCAATCTCCCTGCCATGGACAGGGACACCTCACACTAAATCATGCCAACCAAGGCTCTGCCCAATTCAGCCTTGAACACCACCAGTGATGGAGCATTCACAACTTCCCTGGGAAGCCCATTCCAGCACCTCACCACCCTTACAGTAAAGAATTTCTTCCTCAGATCCAATCTAAACTTCCCCTGTTTATGTTTGAATCCATTACCCCTTGTCATATCACTACAGTCCCTCATGAATAGTCCCTCCCCAGCAACCCTATAGGCCCCCTTCAGATACTGGAAGGCTGCTATGAGGTCTCCATGCAGCCTTCTCCTTTTCCAGGCTGAACAGCCCCAACTTTCTCATCCTATCTTCATATGGGAGGATAAAAATAATACTTATTCTGCATATTCAAAATTTCAGCTTAAAACCATGTAACTCCCACTTAAATCTCACTGTGGAAAATACTCAGGGAAGAAAAACCTGGACAACAGGCCTACAAAATCCACTAGCCTATAGATTATCAGTGAGCATTAAATTAATTACTTAAATTGAAAGCATACATCCTGATGCACCTCTTTCTTAAATCCATTGCTTCACTGTAAAGTTTTAAAACTAAATTAGGAGTGTTACTATTTCTACAAACTGTTTATACATTTTCTCAGATTAGTTGACAGCACTTACTAGTCTCTTCTTTATGTAATCGTTTGACCATTTGTCTCCTTCTTAATACCAGTTCTAGAGGGATAATTACACTAGAATGGATAAATTCTCTTTTAAGAAGAAATGCCAAAAAAATGCTTTTATAAAACTCAGTGTGTATTCTGTATTTTCAAATAAGATAGCAAGGCACTAGTGAACCACCATACTAAGGTAATTGTTAAAAAAAAAACAAAAAACAAACAAACAAACAAAAAAAAAAACACACAAAAAAAAGAAAAACAACAACAAAAAACATCCTGAAAGCCCAAATTGTCAGCATTTTCTCAATCAGCATCTACAACAGTGGGGAGTCTCCGGGGATTTTCCCCCCACCCAGCAGCGGTCATTAGTAAGCACTAGCTATGTATCCATCTATCAAAAAGTATTAGCAGATGAAAACTGTGAAATGAGATATTTAACGATCTCAAAATTAACATCGAGCTGACATGTCTGGCAACTCTTCTGAAACAGTAAAAGCTGTTGATACACACACTGGTGCAAGTGCCAGGATTCCAGAGCTAGAACAGTTTCTAAAAGGAGAAATTATAATTATGGGTAAACCAACAGATTGAGAGGATTCTCACATAAAAGGGAGGTGGGGGAGACAAGCTCAGACAGTTGTGTTTGACTTTGAAGTTTCCATTGGTTTTAACACTTGTAAATACATTTATACAAACTATTCATTTTTAGCAGTGGGACTTAAGTCATTTTTCTTTGGAAAGCTCAACCAACAGGATACAGTCATAGATACCAATTTGTCCAAATAAAAAAAGCTGTCCAAAATAAATCCACTAGAAAAGTGTTTCAGTTAGGGTAATATTACAACTCCCAAGTAGACAGTTCTGAGACCTGGAAATTTTCCAAATGGAAATTAAAACATTGCTATGAAAATAATCTCTTAACTTTCTGAAAAGTTCTTACATATGCTTCTGAAATCCCCTCACATCTAAAAAACTTAACAGCAACTTAGATCATTTTGCTGTTTTGTGCTTACCCCATCAAATCACCTGTGACGTGCATGGATGAGCTACAAAAGTAAAAATTTCTTCAAGACATAATGCAAAAAAAGTTTCGAAAAAGGAAATGCTTGAGCCATTACTGCAAACTAAACAAAAGCAAAACCTTGACCAAAAAAACATTTTGTTTCCTTCAAATAATTTCTATCCTTACTTCCAACAGTTCAGAATACTCCAAAGCATTCAATTTCACAGCACAGAATTTTTTACCAGACTATGAGTCTATTTCCCACCAGCATCACTCATCTTCTGGAAATTACCTGAGAAGGTGGTGAGGATGGGAAAACCAAGTGTTTTGTTAGCCTAACATTCTGGGTCCTCTGAAAGAGCCACAGCTAACAAAAAGATGGAGCTTTCAGAACCAAAACCAGAACTAAAGCTAGAGAGAAACCAACTTCATGAATATTCCCGAACGGTTTCTCTTCTCAGTAAAATTCAAACAAGAAAATACTGATACTTTCCAGTCTTTTTTAACAAGTTCAAAAAATAAAAGATTCAGATAAATCATTAAGAGAACTCAGGTCTATCTTTTAACATGCACTCTTGCACTATCAAAGAAAGAATTAAAATCAGAAATTATTACTCTCTGAAAAGCTATTAGATGCTTCTATTTTCATTTAAAGCATTCATATACCTGTAGATTGGTGCTGTAAAAAACAGGAGATAAAAATAAGACTGTCTAAAAATAATCCTCCTTTCACACTGAATATTTTCCCTCTTCAAAAGGTGTATTAGTATATCCAAAAACGCTTTGGTAAACCCTATTATTTATAGTCCAATAAATATCAAAACCCTCTTCTGCTATCTAAGTATCTTACTAAATCCCAAGCCTGTCTGCTCCTCTCTTCTCCCTCATGTATGATTAAAATCAGTACTTCACAAATACATAATCTTTCTTATCCTTGCAAAAATAACTGGCAGCACTGACTAGCTTCCAGATGGAAAGACAGCAGTTTGCTTCTAAACTGGTGAAGTTTGAATCATAGAATCATTGAATAGTTAGGGTTGGAAGAGACCTTAAGATCATCTAGTTCCAACCTCCCTGGCAAGGACAGGGACACCTCCCACTAAACCATGCCAACCAAGGCTCTGCCCAATTCAGCCTTGAACACCACCAGCGATGGAGCATTCACAACTTCCCTGAGCAACTCATTTCAGTGCCTCACCACCCTTACAGGAAAGAATTTCTTCCTCAGATCCAATCTAAACTTCCCCTGTTTAAGTTAGAACCCATTACCCCTTGTCCTATCACTACAGTCCCTAATGAAGAGCCCCTCCCCAGCATCCCTAAAGACCCCCTTCAGATACTGGAAGGCTGCTACGAGGTCTCCATGCAGCCTTCTCTTCTCCAGGCTGAATAGCCCCAACCCTATCATCCTTCAAGTATGCACTAAATGAAAAATTAGCTGTCATAACTTAAGTTGTGCAAGAAGTTACTTCAGCATTTAAACTGCAGGAAATTCATAGAAAAACATAGCATTAACAAAGTCAATGCAGATTAAAACATTAAACATTTTTTTTGTACAGATACTTTAATTATCACTTATGGCAGTTGAAATCTTTGATCTGCTTACTGTTATTTGCATAATATTTTCCTATAAGAGTAGATGTTGACATAGTAGAAAATGACTATGCTATAATTAACGAACATTTTAACCTCCAGTAAAACAAAACTCTTGTTTTGGTAATCTTATCATTCTGTTTACAAAATAATGCATTACCAAATTTTACGTCTTAATAAATTAACATACACATAATTATTAACAAACAGATCTGAAATTTTTACTTGGGGGCAGCATTTTTAATGTACTTCCCCATAATTTTGAGCATACAAGCAACAAATAAAACAACCTCTTCCTTGCAACAGTAACAGTGAATAATTGTCAGAAAAGGACGAGGTCAGAACATAACATGTTTGGGTAAAACAAAAACTTAAAGGGCTGCAGATATCATACCCCCAAGTTTATCTGAAGAACTGATAAAATAACAGAAACCATTTAAAAATATGTACAGTTTCATTAAGATGCCCAAGAACTAAACCGGAAAAAAAAGCTTATTGTGTTAACATATAAATTATGAAATTCATATGAATACATATGAACACATTCATTATGAAAACATATGAATTATGAATGCATATTTCAGGATTCAAATACTGATTCAAATGCAATTAAAAACAATCATTATGCTGATACATGCTCCTGACAACAGTACAATTTATTTTGTTTTAAAGGCTTTAGTTAAATACATCTGTACATTTAAACTCTGAAAGCTACTTAAGAGAAATGGCAAAAAATACTTGTTGGCAAGTATAATGAACGAACAAGCAAGCATTAAATGCATACAGAATCTCTCCCCTAGAAAGCAGTAGTGTTAAGTGACAATGCTACTGTCTGAACGAACTATTTAAATGCTGAGTGAACTTCTTTATGTTTCCTGTCTTAAAATAAGAGTGGGAAAAAGAGCATATCTACAAAGGAATAAAACAAACAAGGGGAAGTATAATTAGTAAAAAAAAAATAAAAAAAAAAGAAACTGTCAAAAAATTGCAGTATTGAAGGCATGCAAGTTATCACCATGTACATTATGAAGTGTAATTTGAATTGGCTTAATGTTAAGATTTAAAACAGTTATAGTGGCTTTCAGTTTTTCTTCTATTAAGGATTAGCCATTTAAGTTTGAAAAATTACTTTAATTACAGTAGTAGCTTCTGTTCAGGGTCACAAGAACATTTAAAGTAGAAAAGTTTCAGTTTACTGTGGTTAAATAGATACTGCTTTTAAATAAGTCACGAACATACAAAAAAAGTTAAAAGAGAATGTCATTAATGACTAGTGTCATGCTAATTATCCCTTCCCTCATGATGGTGTCTGATCATTTAGAACGACTTGTTTATGTATTAACTTTCACACCATTCTACATAAAGCATGTTGTCTCCTTCAGATGAGACTACCACACCTTCTAAAATACTATCACAGATCACTTTAAATGCTCAAAACATGATGATTCCCTTACTGTTTTCTCTTAATTCACAAAGAGGAAAGATATTAAAATAACCTAAAAATCCTTAAAAATGACACAAGTTAAATGGAACAAAGCTAGGTTCTCATGATTTTAAAGAAAATTAAGACTTGGATTCATAGAGCAAATGTAAATTATCACCTCAAACTAATTAGAGTTTCAAGAATTTCCTGTCTGAAAATTGTAACGAGTTATAACAAACAACAACTGTCAGCAGATGCTTTTATTACCTAAGCAAGAATGCCAAAAGAATGTGTATAGATCTATAATGCCATCACTGCTGATAACCTTGCTTCTCTGGCACACTGTCTTACTTCCACAAAAAAGTTCATCTGCCAGGGTATAAATCTTTCTTCTGGCATGTGGGGGATGGAGTGGTGGAATCGTTTGAATTTACTTAGGCCTGCTGACCGGGATTGCAGCCTTCAAGTTTTAGAGGAAGAATAAAAATACTTTTAATCCCCTGAAGCGAAATTTCATTTGGAACGCTTCCTAGATGTTGTGAGATGATTATGAAGCTGGCTACTTTCCCAGTCAAATGGCCTAGAAAAATCCTTATCTCTAAAGTTTCTGCTTGTTCCCAGGTAGATCAACCTGCCAATCTTGACCTTCTACCAGCTGGAAAAAAGCTGACTGTAACAGAAGCTAAAATGCTTCTTTTGCCACAGGCGATACATCACCTGAAAGGGAAAGTGAAAACAGGAAGCAAAACATGTCCAAAAAGTTACTCCCATGAGATTTGCCCCTGTTCTCCTCCCCCATGCATTCAGTATATACTGAAGTTGTGAAGAAGGAAAACTGTTAAAGTAAATATCAACAACAAACTTCAACTTAATCCAGCCTTCATCTGCTTCCCATGCAAATACCTGTTACTGTTGTTCAACAAAGGGTTTGACGCTTCATAAGAAATTAAAGAAACAGTTTTCTTTACAACGTAAGGTTTCATGTTATGAGACTAACAACAACAAAGTACATCCATTTGGTGCAGCATTCCACTGAACTTCCTACGGAAACTGCCTTAATCACACCCACGGCTGAGATTATCCCTTTATGCTGCTACATGACATTCACACCCTTGAAGAGAACACTTACCTATGTTAACACTTCAAACACACACAGATGAAACTACTTCAGAATAAAGAACACATCTCTTAAGACATTTTTACTTTCAGAATTATTAATGAAACATAAACAGCATATCACTTATTTTTAAAGTGAAAATAGTTTCTTAAGAAGTGCTTACAATCTTTCAAGAAGGTGTAATCCAGAGAAAGACCCATTCTTCAACTCTGTTATTTTATTGTTACTCAGGATCCTGTAAACAAAACCAGACAAGAACAACATGTTTTAAGTTTGGTAACAAATTATTTGCTGCAGTTCACACTTTTGGTGTGCATCTTTCTGTTTAACAGCCTTTACATCAAACTACAATGCCTAGCTCATTACCTGAGGTGTATATAATAGCACTGCTTAAAGACTGTGAAGGAGAAGAGGATTTTCTGTTATGTTCCCCAAGTAGCATGCAACTTTTCATAATTAATATATGAAAGTACCTTCAAAACAATTATAAAAAAACACCAGAATTGGCATAATAGATACTGGTACTAAACAACCAGTCTACACACTCAACGTTCTGCTCTTTCATACCCATTTTGATTTTCAAAACCATGTAGCTTATTGACTGTTTCCCCTCTCCTCTGCTGCCACCCTCAGCCATTTGCACAAATTCACTTCTCCTATGTCATGCCACCTTTTCCAGCCATCATCCCAGCAGAGTGATCCTTCTCAATGCAGTCTTTTTTAAAACATCTGAAAAAAACAAAACTCTGCAAGCACTCCTCATACCTTTTTTTCTCTGAGAAGATCACACAACTGCAATTCCCTCTTCCACAAGAATAAGTGGATCAGACCCATCTAGCCAAGTCATTCTCCAGCCAGTCGTCTGCAGATGTGAATTATCCTAAAGTTAGGAAGCCCCTTGCACAGCTGGACTCTTCCTTACTTAGAAGGACCTACTTCCTATACACTTTCATATCTCTCTGTCACAAAAAAAAAAAAAAAAAGGCTTGAATTTTCCTTTTGAATCACTTAATTTTGGCATCCACAATGAAGTCTCACAATACAAAGCTCTGCTCCATAAAGAGTGCTTCATCTCACACATTTTGAACACAGTTCCTGCTATCTTCATTCGATGCTCTGCATTTCTTACATTGCAACAAGCAGTAATCAATCCTTACCTACCCTCTCTTTAGTGTGTAGCTATGTAGAAACCTAGAAGGTCTCTTGCCAGACGGAAGATTCATATTTTACTTAATTACTCTTCAAACAAAAGTTAATTTTGTGCCACCATAATAATTTCTGAGCTCTTTCCAGCCTTATTATGCTACAAAAAATTCTGAGGTAAGACCATCAGAACTCAAACAGTCCTTAACAGACAAGTCAAAAATCTGCATAGTGGGATAAAGATGTTCTGTTTCCTACTATTTTCCTAGCAATTTTTAATATCTAATATCTCTTTACTGCCTGTACTAAGAATTGAAGATTTCTGGTCAGCTCAGTGCCCATCATCATATATATGGAAACAGAACTGTCATGATTCCCACTACAATTTTCATTGTACTGCTTCTGCCATTTAAATGCCCAATTATTAGTTTCATAAACTTCTTCCAAAATTCTTCACTACACCCTCTTATTACATATCAAGCAACTCACACTCACAATGTTGCACACATTATGAAGAAATATGTTGTGCATTTCAGATCTCTCAAACTCCATTCCACTGAGAAGGCTAGCCATTTACTTCCACATCCACTTCTTCAACAAGTTAGCTGCTCATACAGTGATTTTTCCATTTCAGGCACACCATTTTCATCAAATCCATTGGAAAGGGACAGAGAGACAGCTTTTGGAAAAGCATCTGTCCCATCATATCAACTGGATCATCCCTGCTTGCTGATTCTGAAAAACTCAAAGTTGGTGGGGAAGAGCTTTCCATTACAGGAGATGTTAATATTCCAGAGTGCATCTCTTTCTCTCTATCTAGGTGTATTTTTATTATAAATTATAAATCTATTATAAATTCTACTGACTTGTTCAATACAAACATCAGACGCGGAAACATATAGTTCTCCTAAACTCCTGATGCACTTATGAATATGCACATTTGCCATCCTGCCAGTACTCAGAAGCCAATTTCATTCTAAGCAAGACTTCAGATATTCACCATCTGACTTCATCCTTGGGTTCTCCTAAAAGCTCTCCCATGCACACCATCACATCCTGGAAGTTCATTCACCCTGTCAGATTGCTCCACAACTTCTGCTACAGTCACTTCCATTTCAGACAAGTCCTCTGACAAATGCATCTTACAGATCCATCATATCCATGCATTTCTTCACTTACATCAATTACATCTTCAGGCACTTAAAACTGCCACTAGGAGATTTCTTTTCAGCCTACTACGTATTTCAGATATCCTTTAAAATAGCCATAAACCATACACACACAACACTCTTCCATCCAATACGTAAAATTTATTACCTAATGACAAGGATCAGTACCTGAAAACACAGCATGAATAAGACAGAACTAAAATACAGAAATACTAATCTATGAAAATGGCATCATTTTGATACAACCATGAATTAAGCTAAGTAGTTTTCTTTCCCAGGCTTCTCAAAAACTGCCTCAAGGCTTTGTGGCTTAGATGAACATAGGGAGGCTTTTTTTTTGTCTCAAAGCTCTGGTTTTAAATCAATCTCTCTCAATCTCATATACACAGAATCAAGAGAGATTAATAAATTATTTGAAAATCTTTCAATTTCCAGTCTGACAGACAGAAGTTTGAAAATTCTTTTGAAAAAGTACAGGTTAAAACTACTCAACCAAGGTAACAGTTCTGATGCTAAAAGGAGAGATCCCATTCCTTCTGCTCCCCTTACAGTCATACCATGTATTTCTGCAGTCCATCTCTAGTCATCCCTAGTGCCCACTGCTCTGCAAGCAATGGATGTTAAACTACACATTTACCCAAGGCATCTTCCAAGAGATCAATCTGTGTCAACTGCAAAAGCATGGTCATCATAGTATACTACACAGTTGGCTAATCCTAGGTGAAGACTGATGACAAAAATGGTAGAAAACATGAGGAAAAAAAAAAAACACTTAAAAGTATACTGAGAATTTGTTGTATGTGCCTCTAATGCCTGTAACATCCACTAGTGTCAACTAAGAAAACGTACTCCTAAGAAAATACAGTACTAGTCAAATACATTAAGCTATCTTGTAGAAGGAAAACTGCCCCTTAGCTGCAGCTGTGACAACCTAGATAACCAAACAAATGAAACAGAGCATTTTTAAAAAACGGATGTACAAATCAAGGAAGTCCTGGTACTCCTTTGAAATCTACATGTACTTCAAATTTGCATCAGGGAAGGCCTAACATTAACAGAACAGAATACATACTTGCAAGACCTCAAGTTTAATAATAATCTACAATTTAGAATGCCTGCAAAACTAATAAAATTTAACCAAAGCATTAAAATCACACATCCTGAAGTCTTTGAAACTTTCTACTAAAAAAAAAAATTAATTTCTAATAAAAAAAATACATTTACTATATAATAAGTATTACTATAGAAATGGTAAGTACAGGTTTCATTCCGCAAATCAAATCTATTGAGAGCAAAGTACATCTTTATTTCAACCCCTTCCCTGGTTTCAGAAATGTCAGCAGGAAGAAAAATAATAACATATAAAGAAATTATGGCATGTATAAAAGTCCATTAATAGTTAATGCAAACCTGAACATAAAGCGTAACAGCAACAGCAAGAAAAAACACAGACCAATGTCAGGCTTATGTATACAATAAGAAGAAAAATATGAGGCTCACAAAATGTCCAAGTTGACAGAAACAAGCCCACACACTACCATCTGTAGCAGCACAGAAATAATTTGTATTTTAGTTAAAACTGATTTAAGATTTAATCTGTATTTTTCTAGGAAAAAAGTTCTCAAAACAGAGTGGAAACTACTTCAAAAGCATCTATAACTGACAGAACTAAATTCAAACTAAATAAAAATTACAGTTCTATAAAAAAAATTATTTTTCTGACATTGCCTATAAAATAATAGGCCTAAAGTAGAAGCCTTTGAATATCTGTGCACCAGGTAAATTTCTCTCTGGAGTGATGTACAAATTATAGTCAGCCTGATTTAGTATTTTCACTGCAGAGGCTGTTAGTTGCTCAACCATAAAGGTTTAGTACAATAAATGGTAGATTTTACAACACTCCATATAACCTAAGACATTTCATCACACTTAAAAATGTTGTAAGTGTAATCTTTTAAAAAATGCAGTTTAAAACTTGCAATCAATATATTTAGACTATACATTATCTGAAGTGCTCAGGGGTGTGGCATAAGATGGCAAAGTACAATAAAGCATTTGCCTCAAAGTAAACCTTTCATAGTCACCTTCACAATTTCTGCACATTAATGTACAGTGAACTGATGGACCACTATGTATCACTTCGACACAGCAAATTATTTGTGATTAGTAATAATTCTAAGTTACTAGCTTAAGACTAAAGTTTTTCCTAAGATGCAAGTAATTCTGAAAATATGCAAGCTTTTCCATCATTAAGAAGTTTAAAGAGAAAACCATAGAGAGCAACAGACCTCCACTCATGCCCATCCTGTTCAACCCCTCTTTAACAAGTGACTTTGAAACCTAAGCTATGCACCTGGAGATTTCACAAAGGGGCGCCTGTTGCCCAATGCCACTGTTGCTCCATATGTCTTACAAGCTCCAGACCAGATTCCCACCAAACTCCACAACCCCTCTTTTAAATGAGCAACAATACCTGATTGGAATAAATGCATTTTGCTTGCCCAACCCTCACATAACTGCAAATAAAATAAGGAACGACCACAGACAAACATACAGCCACGGGAATTTAAAAACTTGTAAAAAAGGCAGCTGGAAATAGGCTCTAGAAAGCATTAACATCTGAAGCCACCTTAAGGTAACATAAGCAACAAACTCTCCTTTGACCAAACAGAATGGTTTTATAGACTAAGAGGTAAAACAACATACCTCAGAAAAAAATATTCCACACATATCCCCCAAAAAAATACCCCAACCAAACCAACAAACTAAATACCACCCCAGCTTTTCACCCATTGCAAGAACATTGCTGAAGTGTTCCTTTGTTGAATAGCTTTTATTAATAGTGATCCTTTGCTGGATACAAAAGCCCTGTTTCCATTTTGCTTCATCAAGTGGCAGAAGAACTTGGCAAAACTCTGCTAAGATACTCAACTCTGGCTCTTAACTTACTGGCAAGACCTTTAGCTATTGATGCCCAGTTTCTAGCGTGCAAAACAAAACTATGCAGTCAAAGTCTGTCCTTCGTACTACCAAGAGTTTTAGCCACAGATACTAAAGGTGACGTAATCATTCTTTTCTTTTACATACAGCAGGAAAAAAATAATCAAGGCTTGATTTGTTTTTATCATTAAAGTGAAAAGCACTAAGTGAAAAGAGGTTTTGTTCGATAAAACAGTTTCGGCTTCACTAAGACAGCAGTCAACTAGACAGGAATTTAGAATGCATCTGCAAGCTCACAAATTAATCGCTTCATAGGATACTACTAAAATACACCACCATTAACATTATTCCAAAATAGTCAAAATGGCCACCAAGAAGGCTGTACAAAGCCTGGGAGACAGAGTAACTTTTAGCTGAATGTTGAAGGAGCTTCCAGAACACATTTTAAGACTCAAACAGAGATCCAGGAAAAAGAAAATAAATCAAATCATTACATGATGATGGCTGCGTATTCTAAGGACTGGGAAAGCATCCACCAACGAAAATTGGACTAAAATAACCATCTGTGCAACCAAGAAAAATGCTTTCTGCTGAAAGCTGTGAACATGCAAAAAGTAATACATTTTTCAAAGTTTATCTTGTAGGAGCTGTGATTTAACAAGGACATAAAAATCAATATTTTTCAACAGTTCGTATTTTGCCTTCTAGTGAGTTACTGGTGTCAAAGGAAAAGAAACATAAGTAATAGACTGCACAGAACATGAACAGGACTTGCACAACAGTAGCCCTAAAATGAAAACACTCCACAAGCAACATACAAAGAATTACAAGTCTTTCCTGAGCCTCTAACAAAAGGAGACAGTATTTTCCAATTTAACAAAAGCATTATAATTGAGGAAGCTTAGCAATCAAACATTTGCAAAGTAGTTTGCAACAGATAAAAGATTTCCTGTACTATTTCATTCTTATGCATTTTAAACAATATTAAGACTGTAAACTAAAACATTCAGACATAGCAAAATTACAGAATTAAAACTCTGTCTATTTATAATGCTCCATTTATAACTGGAAGCATCCTAACTTGATATCATGTAATGATGGACCATTTTTCTATTCCTATATGATCCCTGAACATTCAAGCATCCAATTTCTTCTACACTAACTCTGAGCTGCTGTTTCTGAAGCTAACCAAAAGGACTGTAACATTACATCCTACAAAGCTTCATTCAAGCTCTCTCTCCCTTAAATCTAGACCAGGTTGCACCAAGCCCCATTTAACCTGGCCTTGAACACTTCCAGTGATGGGACACCCACAACTTCTTCAGGTAGCTTGTACCAGTGTCACACCACCCTCACAGTAAAGAACATTTAATATTTTACCTAAATCTCCCCTCTTTCATACTAAAGCCATTCTCCCTTGTCACTACATGCTTTTGTAAAAAGTTCCTCCAGCTTTCTTGTAGGCCCCATTTAGGTACTGTTATGCTGTTCTAAGGTCTCCCCAGAGCCTTTTCCTCTCCAGGCTGAACAACACCAGCTCTCTCATCCTCTATTCACAGGAAAGGTGCTCCAGCCCTCTGAGCATCCTCATGGCCCTCTGAACTTGTTCCAACAGGCTCAAGTCCTTCTTGCATTGGAGCCCCAGAGCTGGATACAGTACTCCAGGTTGGGGTTCATGGGAGCAAAGCAAAGGGGAAGAAATCTCCTCCCTCAACCTGATCACACGCCTTTCAATGCAGCCCAGCATACTGTTGGCTCTCTGGGCTGCAAGCGCACACTGCTGGCTAGCTGGTCTCATTGAAAGTGTTGTGGTCAACATCTGTTCTGTTTCTCATCAACCAACACCTGAAATCTTTCCCCTCAGGGCTGCTCTCGATCACTTCTCTGCCTAACCTGTATTTGCGCTTGTGATTGCCCCAACCCAAGTGTTAAGACTTTGCACTTCACTTTTTTGAACTTCATGAGGTTGCACTGACCTACTTTTCAAGTGCATCAAGGTCTCTCTGGATGGCATCCCTTCCCTCCTGCATGTTGATAAGACCACACAGTTTGGAGCTGCTGGCAAACTTGCTGAAGGTGCAATCCCAGTTGTCCATATTGCCAACAAAGATGTGAAGCAGCATCAGTCCCAGTACCAAACTGAGGAACATCACTCATCACCTGTCTCCACTTGGATATCAAACTGTTGACCACAACTCTTTGAGAGAGACGTGCAACCAATTCCTTATCTACTGGGTGGTCCAACCATCAAATCAATGTATCTCCAGTTTAGAAACAAGGATGTCATGTGGGACAGTGTCAATGGCTTTGCACAAACCTGGACAGACTATGTCAGTGGCTCTTCCCTCATCTACCAATGTTGTAGCCCTGTCATAGAAGGCTACCAAATTTGTCTGGCACGATTTGTCCTTGTGGAGTTACATTGGCTGTACCTCATCACCCCCTGTGATGTGCCTCAGCATAGTTTACAGAAGGTTTTGCTATATTATCTCACCTGATACCACTGTAAGACTGAGTGGCCTATAGCTCCTTGGGTCTTCCTTCTTTCCCTTATTAAAAATCGGCATTGTATTTCTCTGTTTCCAGTCATTGGGAACTTCACAGACTGCCATAACTGCTCAGATATGATGGATGGTGGCTTAGCCACTTCATCCACCAGTTCCCTCAAAACCTGTGGCTGTATCTCATCAGGTCCTTGTGTACCCTTCAGGTTCCTTAGTCCTGAACCTGATGCTCTCCCACATCAGGTGGTTCTTCACTCTCATAGTCCCTGCCTTTGCCTTTTGCAACTTAGCAGTGTGACTGGAGCACCTGCCATTGAAGACTGAGGCAAAAGTGTCTTTTCCACATCCTAGGTAACCATTTCCTTCCAGAGAAGGCCCACATTTTCCTTAACCTTTCTTTTATCACCAATGTATCAGTAGAATCCTTTCTTGTTGCACTTGAGTCTCTGGTCAGATTTAATTCTACCAGGGTTTTAGTTTTTCTAACCCTATCCTTGGCTGGTCAGACAATTTCTCTGTATTCCTTCTAGGCTACCTATCCATGCTTTCACCCTCTGTAGGCTTTCTTTTTCTGAGTTTGTCTAGGAGCTTATCTACCACATGTACACTGTTTAGGATTCTCACTCTTTCACGGTTAAGTAGCAGTTTATCCTACCCCTCCATACATACATGAAAGAGAGTAACTTGCTTCACAGAACATTCTGCACACATAGATAGATGCCTAGCTAGACTCTCCTAACAAACTGCTACAGCCAATACATTCTATTTGTCATATCACAGTAGCATTAATTATAGCATAGGCTGTCACACCCAGTCTCACATTTATTTACATTTCCTATGAGGCTCTCTGGAAAGTGCTTTGTCTAGATATGTTAGCAAGCTCTTCCTGTTACCTGCTGGCACATGAAGATTTTTAACAAAAATTTAAATCCTAATGCTATAGATTTGAACTAGTTTGGGACAGTTTAGCTCCCTGAACTGACTAGGCAAGGAGGCAGAGAAATGCTAGTACAGCAGCAACAGAGGCCAGGGGGGAACCCACCCACACCATGAGAGACTGGGAGGTGAAGGTACAACCACACCAATTTGTACCTACAATTCAGGCTAAAGTTCTACAGGCAGCTGGATGAGGATGTAACTTTCTCTCAGAGGAAGAGATCTCCTCTCCCCTGCCCCTGCTCCTCATCATCCCTGTGTCAGAAGCAGGAAGAGAGGGTGGAAGAGGACCTCCCTTCTCCAGTCTCACCCCAATCTATGGAAACTTTAATGAGCCTGACAACACACAATTCTGAGAACTGCTTTAAATTCCTGTTAACACCAGAGGCTGTTGCCCTAAAACAACAGTTCAAGGTACTGGAATCAGCTGTTTCAGATGTCTTACAGGATGCTTTTAGAAATCTGAGTATAACTTGCAAATTCTGCCTAACACTAACTTTCTGACAGAAAAAAAGCCTTTATGTTCATCTCCATAGATGAAAATAGCACATCAGGTGGATGATAAAATAAGTTTTTCAGATTGTGTTATACCACCACCATTTCCTTATATGATCCACCTCCTACTGACATTGTCACTAATCCCATCTTTACTGATTTTGTGTGTAGTTGCTGAATTTCCAAGAATTCTTGCGGATAGCACATTAAGCCAGTTAGTCATCCTTCAGCACCTTATCTGGTCTGCTTTCAATTCCCCTGAAGTCCTTCTGATTTCTCATCTCCATGACCAACACATTCTTTCAAAGAAACCCACACTCCCATCTTAACTCCTCCCCAACTCCCAGTAGTAGTTTCTGAATTTTAATCTAGATCTCCTTGCTTTCTTCATTCTCCATCTAGACCCTCACTTCCCTCTATCTCAAAGCATCTCCTTTTTCCCTAAATTGAAATGATCTAGCAGAGGACACAGACTGTACTCTTAAACAAAGCACCTGAACGTAGCACAGCTCACAGCCACTGACAAATGTAATACTGTAAACTTGCCTGGATAAATCCTAGAACATACTGCTCAGTGCAGAGAATTGTGGAATTAAGCTCCCTATTCTTAAATATCTTTCATCAATCTGGATCTATCATTTCTGGTTTGTTTGGGTGTCTTCCCACCCCACACACCACACACCCCCAAAAAAGAAAAAAAAAAAAGCAGCTCATAGTTGATTTTGCTTGCCAGAAAGGTCAAGTTACTACTTCAAAGTGAACCCCAGAGCCCTGCCAAAAGTGGCTGACTAGATTGGATCATACATATTACCAAAGCAACTTCCCTACTTTGGGATGTAACAGCTCTGCACTGCAGTGCACTGTCATCCCATTTACTCTAAGGTAGCTTGGAGATCTGCAGGACTGTACTGCACCATTGGACAAGCCCTGTGTCATTACAGAAGGAGGAGTCACAACACAGACAACACTGTAACGCACATAAACAGTAATTAATGGATATGATCTGTCCCACTGTAGCACTCTAAAGGCAACAAGATATTACAGTGCTCACTGCTGAATAGCCAAAGAGTGAAATCCAAAGGTGAAAAGAAAATTCTAACCCACTGTGTTAAAGACTACAGTTATTCAATAAAATTAGGATTTTGCAAATCAGTATTTAAAATTCATTCCTTATCTCACTGCAGAAAACAAAATTTACAAAAATATACACTAGTTAAGTTCTGAAACTTAAAATCATTTATTATGACTAAGAAAATGATCAACAGTTTTTAATCTTCGTGGATTAATTAACTACTGGTACAAAGAAGTATTCAAACTGTGTCGATTAAAAAATCATAGACTCTATTATGGTGAAGATAACAGACTAAATAACGTAGTAATGACAAATCCATGAACTTGCAACAAATCTGGCCCATGCAAAGTACATCTGGAAACCATTAAATTCTGAAAAATCTAATCTTGCAGCTCCATACTTACTTTAAATCATGAAAATAAACTCCAAAACATAAACTGCAAGGAAAGAGGAATGAGACATATTCATTCTTCATCACTGCAGCACAAATTCTAGTTCTATTTCTTTACCTTAGCATTAAGTTTTAGATTTGACATACAGCAAAGGATGAATCCAATTCCAAATTTTCTCAACAAGGTAAAAGGTATACACAAAACCTGACAGACTGAATAGATGTACTAGAATACAAGCCTACCAGAAAAAGAAACCTCAACTAATAACTTTGAAGCCAGATGCCACTGGTAAAAAAGCAAGTACATGTACTTGTAAGTAACTAAATGGCAGACAATTCTAAAGTTCTATCTCTGCACCATGTGTTCCTAAGCAAAATATATTTTGCATAGTCCGTGTATCCACTGAAAAAAGAAAATTTAAGATTTAATGGGAATTATCAGCATTTCTGTCTTCAAAAAAATGTTAACCTTGCCCAAGCTATAAGTACTGGGCACTTACAACAGTCTAAGCTAGAATATTTTAACAAAAAATATCAGCTGCCAAGAATACCTTCAAATTAATAATGGAAATGTACCTCAAAAGAAGAGGCAAACTGCTACAGTTACTATGCCTACTTCCTATTTGTCAACATTTTGGTAAAGGCCGCTTTCCAAACACATAATAGAGAAAGGCTGGTACACAAAAAACAAAGGAAATTAAGTTTAGCAAAGCATTAGATCACAACCCACAAAAACACCTTTACAAATCATAAATATAAATCACTTTATAATAGTAGACCAGGATGGATCCAAACTCAGAAGCCCAATTCTTTAGTGAATAAATATGCTTTTCCTCTGTTTAATCAGATTCCTTTTCCTACAGCATAAAGTATGTGCAACAGCTAACACAAACTCTCATCAAATAACAAGGATTACACCTTCATGGGCTTGTCTTCAGTAGGATTAGACATTCTCTTCCAAAGAATGAAATAATGGCTAATATCCAGTAGGTTATGACATCATCATTAGAGATTACCCAAAGAAACACAACAGCAATTAATCTTATCTCAGACTGCTATTACAAGAGTACTATGCATTCCTTACTTAAATGTGAATCATGGCGATGACTTCAGTTATCTGCTGAAATACAAAGCATGTCAGACGAAGTACTGAGTTACATTCATGCAGTTATGTTATCTTCATATCAAAAGCATCTCACCTGGCTAGTTAAAACTACAAAGTTCAATGCCATCTACGGTGTTCACATAGATACACCCTTCATTTGCATCCAAATCAGTTTTTATTATGTACGGCTAGAAAAAGGCCCCTTGCTTAGCCGTAACTAAACTGGAATTTACCTTGGAATTTGACCTGACTCTCAATAAAGCACCAGTTAATTCCACCTTGATTCTAAAGCAACTTCAATTTATAGTACTGTCAAAATCCTAGACATTACTTATTCTACCGTAGACATCTCTCTGTAATATCTTTCTTCCAGTGTTTGCTTTCCTTCCTCAATCATGAAACAAACTCACTTTGTCTCTTACCAAGTGAAATCAAGTTTAGATTTTTTTTATTAATTGTAACTAAAGAGTGTAAATAGTACTGACCTAATTACAAGGACAATAAAATGTTTTCTGATAAACAAAGGCCAACACATTTCAGAAATGAAGTGACTGCCCAATTTATCAATACCATTGTTAACCACTAACTACAATGGTGTGCAAGAATGAAAGAATCTTGCCAGCATTCTAAGACCCTATTAATTTATCCTCATTTCCACTATTTATTTCCTTCCTTTTTTGAGACTTTTGTCCTTGAAACAATTGGAAAAAAAAAAAAATTGAAATGCTAAATGCACTGTAGCTGATCTACTGAAAGTCACAGAATTTGATCAGGGATAAGGACGGAATCAGAATTTCTAAAATGAATATAAACACTTGAGTCATTCCTAGCTTAATTGAAAACCAAGATGTTACGTAAAACTATATAGACCCTCATATTTAAAACAGGCTTGCACAAAATAAGAGTCAACATAAAAAGAAGTTAACTGAATTATAATGTGGCTGATCTACACAACAGTGATCTATTTTCAACTACTTATCTCTGCAGTGATCCACTAATCCAAAAAGCTATAATAGAATTCATACTTATCTTAATAGAAGAATCCCGCAAGAATCAAGATTCAAGATAATTTGGGGCACTTTGACTCTAATCAGACAGTCTTCCACTATCCAAGCACTGCAATTCTAAGTATCAACTTGAAGGGAAAAAAAAAAAAAAAAAAAATGGGGGAGTATTTTTTTGGCAAAAGATTAGATAACAATTAAGCCAGCCACTACTAATCAATATGTTAGTGAAATGGCACCTGGCAACACACCCCATAAATCACCAGAACTTCTAAGCAGGTTAGCATGGATTCAGTAAAAACTCTTTCAGTGATATGCAAAGTCATGCCTCAAGAACCAACAAACTTGAAAGATCCTCTTGAAACAAGAACAGTTACTGTGTCCACTCTCTCAGAAAAAGCAGAAGCACTGGTTTAGTAGTCTTTGCTTTATATTTAAGAAAAATTTCAAAGCGTGTGTACATATTAAATTGTATCAACACACTGAATCCACGACAGATACTTACTACAAATAACAGTGAAAATCACATTGGTTAGTGTTATGTTTATTAAAAAGTTTAAAAGGGAGAAATAAGTATTTTGGAAGTAATCATGAACTTCAAAGGCCATTTAAAACTGAAGGCAACTAATCAGTGTACGTAGATACACTCTAGAAAATGAAGGACTATGAAAATCAAGATGAAAGATGAATCATTCTTCCAAATTCTTCTGTCACTGCGATTATGCACAAAGGCTCATTCACAACAAGGCTGCTGTGCTTGATATCTTTTTGTCAGAGCTGCGATTCCAAGTTTTCTGAACCAAAAGACCCTAAAGTCAAGTTCAGCCATACTAACGGTTACTGTTATCAAAATTATAATGGATAGTACTATATTTTTAACAGTTATTCAGCTGCAAAGCATTCAAGCCTAACAAAGACTGAAATAAATTTACTGACTAAACAGCCATCACTACCTACTTTTTGCTTTCTTTTCTATTTCACATATTAATATTTTCGGTTCCTTCTCACAGATAAATGTAGAATCATCTTCTGAACCCTCTCGGTGTGCTAAGTGAGAACAACTACTTTCACCTTAATCACCTTTCTTTTTTTGGCTTTCCCTTTTCTCTTATGTCCAGATCCATGCATCTGCCACTGCCCGAGTCCACAAGTCACTAAGACTTCCTGAAGGAAGCCCCACCTTGGTGCTTCAATGCTGTCTTAAGTTCACAAAAGCAGCAGACTGTTCTCATGCCAGAACTACAGTCATACTGTGCTTATTAAGCTCTGATTACTGGAAGACCTTTCAAACCTGTCATTTCTAGTTAAGTACATGCATATGTTAAACTAGACCACATAGTTCAGTTTTTTTGCCTTAAGAAAACTGAGTACTACTTGGTTGCTCGAGTCTTCCCATGGTAGTACAAGGACTTAAAAAACTCTCTAAAAGAACAGAGTTCTACTTTTAGGACCATCCGCCAATGAAAGGCAGTACTGCTGATGTCAGAGGGGTTGGACATCTTTAAAGATGTCTTCCAGCCCAAACCATTCTATGATTCTCTGAACAACTTCTTCCTTGGAGTGACTAGTTAATGTCTCCACAAGAAAAACAACTTGCAAATACTTTTTTTTTACATGTGCACACTCATGTCTAAGTGAACAGCAACACATTTCTTACTTTGGAATAAGTTGCACATCCTGTTTGAAACTTGTTATTCAAATGGATGAGCTAGGATTGCCTCCACATAAAAAAAGAGCACACCTACTGCTATATGGAAGTAAACTGAGCCTTTTTCTGAAGAAACAAAACAAAACCCTTCGGCTGGTTTTATTGCGAAGTGCAACAAACAAGTTGCTGTTTGCTACCACAAAACTTCAGGCCAACTTAGCCTACGACACACTGAATAGCTCATAGTCTCTAGTGGCGCTGGGTTGTTAGAACTACCTCAAAGCACAGTACTCCTAAACCCCATTTACTACTGAGATTTAAAAAAAAAAAAAAAGAAAAAGAATAATTTATGGAAGTTTAAAACAACCAACAGCCCCCTCCCCCCAACAAACAAATAAAACTGCGGAATTCATTACTTTTAATAAAGAAACATCTAAGCCTTTCAACCAGCCTGAACCCTTTGATGGAGAGCAACCCCAAGAGAGAAGGAGCAAGGTGGAAGGAAGTTGCTCCCGCCGAGCCGAAACCCCCGCCCCGCCGGTGAGCAACGGGATGCTCTCCCCATATCACCATCCCGGGAAAGTAAGGGAAAACATTAAAATCATGAAAAAAAAAAAAAAAAAGAAAAAAAAAAAACAACAAAAAAAAAAACCACCAAAAAAAAAAAAAAAAAAAACAAAAAAAAAAAAAAAACCCACCAAAAAAAAAAAAAAAAAAAAACACACAAAAAAACAAAACACCAACCAAAGCCTTGGGGCTTTTCTCAGCAGCAAAGGGGTCAACTACGCTTCCACACAGCCTGGGTGACCCCATTTTACCTCAGGCCAGCGCTACCTCCCACCTACCCACCCCATCCACGTCGGACCAAGGCCGCTCGCCCCCCACCCGGAGTTGGTACTCACAGGGTGACCGTCCGGTTAGGCAGCGTCTCGGGAGGCAGAACCTGAGCGAGCTCCAGGTTGCTGCAAACTACCTTCACCTCTACCGGGGTACTGCCCGCCGCCGCTTTGCCGGCGCTCTTGGGGCGACCATCGTACTTGCAACCCAGGGGCAGCGCAGCACTGCCACCGCCCCCCAGCGCCGTCAGGAGCAGGAGCGCGGGCAGGAGCTCGGCCGGGCGACGGCGGCGGCGGCG